>DF239510.1:133069-187617 GCA_000507305.1 Breviolum minutum Mf 1.05b.01
GGTTGGGGTTACGGTTGGGGTTACGGTTGGGGTTACGGTTGGGGTTACGGTTGGGGTTACGGTTGGGGTTACGGTTGGGGTTACGGTTGGGGTTGTTGTCCTGCCAGTTATCAAAAACTTCAATCTGAGGGGCACCAACTCGTTTAGTATGCACTGGGAACCACCTGCGTGTGAAGGATGCGGGGACAGATCGGAAAAAATTCAGAATCGGGCTGCGGTTTGATGCAGTCTGTCTGGAATCGGTCCAAACATGAAGTTGGAGTTTTTCTTCAAAGAATTCAATGTCCGTAAACTACTTTATTGCGCGTTGGACAACATGTAAATATGACGTTTCCTGCACATGATGTCGTTATGATGTAGAATAATTTTGTTTTGTTGAACATGCGAATTCCAACCTTGTATTTTTGCATTTTTTTGCCGTTTCCCTCATGAAATTGTGGACGCAAGAACGCGTTGTGCAGAAATGGTTGCAGAATTGAAACAAAGCATTCCAGAAGGGTTGAAGATGAGGGTTGGAGCAAAGTGTTGCAGACCCATGTTGGAGGAGAGTGTTGAACAAATGTGTTGCAGAGAAGTAATGGAGCAGTTGTACAAATGTGTTGGATGATAAAGTTGAGGAGGCATGTTGCAAAGGAGTGGTGGAGACGGGTGTTGTAGGGAAGTGTTAGAGAGGAAGTGTTGTAGAATCATGCCCGTCGCACACGCGCACGTTTTCTATTTGCATTCAGGTTCATGGGCTCTTTATCATGTATTTTGCATACTGACAAAAACTGTGTCGCACAAAAAACACAGGTTTCAGTTGTAAGGATGCATGCGAAATTCAAAAGGACTTTCTTGCCTGCCAAATGACAGCTGGTCTCAGATCATTGCCCAACCAGTCTTCAGCAATTGTTTGCACAAGACAAAATTTCTGGCTCAAAGTGTGTGCCAAACACTGGGAGTTGAGGCCAAGGCCGCCTTGAATTTTTGGCAAAGTGCACTTCGGAAAGAGGTCGAGTCAAATTGGAACTTTGTTTGGATAGGATGCCTGGGCCATATGGTAGCCAGCGGCCCAGAAGTCTGCTCGACAGACGTGGAAGCCACGACAACATTGTGGCAAGACATACTGCATCAACGTGTGAACGTTCTAGTATCTAGTGACGTTCTTTGACATGCTCAGTCATTGATGTTGACTGTTTCCTTTGGCCATTGCAAGGTATGACAATGGGGTGGTGCCTGCATGTGATCGCATTTTCTGCATTGGTCAGGAAGAAACTCATATTCAAATAGTTGTGGGAAGCAGTAGACCACTCCCATCACCATGACCACCGAAATCCATGCAGTGATATTGGCTCGAGTCCACATGGTGCAATCGCCAGGCGCGGAAGCATGACAAATAATTCCGTATCTGGAGGTGTTGCCCCGCCGGAGACCCGGAGATTTCCCACAGCACTCAGTCCACATGTTACAGACTTTTTGAAAATGGGTGCATGTACAGTAGGCAATTCAGAGAAGTCAGCCAAACTCAGCCAGTGTTATGAGATCTCTTCGGCTGATCTGTGAGGCCTACCTACAGTGGAATGTTTGGGGCAAGGTTCAGTTCCAAACTGACTCCTCAAGAGAAGGCCACCAATGAGCATCCACTCCCCTCTTACCAAGCCAAGCCAATTGCAGCATTTTCACCCATTGATAGGGCCTCTTTCCTCGACTTTCTTGGCACTTTCTTCGGAAGGTCAAATGATGAGTCGTCTAGGAATGCAACCCACTATTGACAGGAAATCATTGATGTCGCGTTTGAGTCGTTCAAAGACGAGCAGCTTGGCGTGATGCTATCCTCTGGCCCAAGTTTGTAGTGTTTTGTTCAATAGTCAATGGTGAGCAGAACTCGCTTTTGAACCCTGGCTGATGTTTTCAAGGTCTGGATATATCACCACGGAAAGGCAACATTGCTTGGGCTGTGGATGGGACTGGACGGACCAATGTTCCAAGCCTCCCAGATGTGTCCAAGAGAGTTGCAGGCTCAAAGAAGCATTTGAAGCCATTGACCAGCTTGGCGACATCAGTTGCAAACTCGGGAATAAGATGAGATAACCTGACAACATGAGTAACATGAGTAACATGACGCAAACCCATAAGAATTCAAAGGTTGCAAACAAAGTTTCTGTCAGAAGACCTCTAAGGTGACATTCAGATGTTGCTCGTCGACGCCTCTGCACAAAACAAACTGATGATTGGATGGAATTTTGCAAGCCAGAGCATCGACTAAGGACAGTATCGATCAAGATGGAGATGGAAAAATTGATGAAGATGAGCCTGAACCTAAAGTCGGTTTGAACCCTCACGTTTGACTGGAAAGTGCTTTGTTACGATGCTTTCCTCTGAGTATTTTCTAGAGTCAAACTCAAACTTCTAGATTCACCTGAACCAACAATACTGAGGTTTCGCTATATCATGACGCGCAAATTCCTTGGAGAGGACGATGATGCCGCGTTGGTGAGAGCCTCATGGCGCTGTAGCTTTTGCATGTCATGTTCGGGTCAAGTTGTCTTTGTACTGCAGCTGCAACGATTCTCTGATTCTCAGTTTACTGATTTTGTAATCTAGCCTGATCACATGGACCGCTTGTGTACTTTGGTCGAGCTGGCGAACATTGCATGAGGTCCATGCATTTGAGATGCTGGACGTCAACAAGGCAAGGGAATGAATTTTACATGAGCTGCATTTCAAGAGCATTTGGTGGATACTCATTGCAAGTTTAGCGGTAACGTCCTGCACACACAGACACACACGCCAATGACTCTGATTGGAGACTCTCCTGGGGCTATTGCTAAATGTGCGCAGGATGGATACATTCCAGTGGCCGAACTTCGGACAGTACTAATGAAAGAAGGCTAGGTTCAAAGAAGTCCAGTCATTCTTGGCACACACTTGCTTGATCAAAAAAAACAGGTTTTTGACAGCACAGAATGTCACCTGTATCGCTGTAGTGGCAGTGCTATAGAGATCTCACCACCAAGATTTAATGAATTGCAAAAGATACCTTGTGGGACGCATTCGCTTTGTGGTCTGTTGAGGTAGCCAGCCACTGAGCGAGCAGGAGGTGGACGAGCTGATGATGTTTGCAGACATTGCAGGGGACCTTAGTTGAAGAGCCCAGAGACAATTCAAAAAAAAAGCAACAGGCCGAAAATGCCCTTATTCCACCACCATTTTGAAAAAGTTCCATGTCAGTGAAGGAGGGGGATGGCCTCATCGAGTACAAGAGCTTTTTGCGGTGGCTCAGCAATCCTGATGCTGTACAATAGAGGTGTGGTTGGGATGCCGTCAATCTGTGTAGTGCTTCCTCTTCTCAAGTAATGAAGGGCAAGAGGAAGTTGTGGCTCTTTTTGATATAGGTATGTCTCTGATTATTTGTATCCACTGGTTTTTTGTTGGAGGCTCCAGTGAGTAGCACCTGTATCACCAGAGATGAGATTGTTTGCTCGTCAAAGTGCTGAGCCTGGAACCTCATCTAAGACGGCCACCCTTTGATTGGTGAAATGAAATAGAAGTCAGTGGGCAGCACATACCTTCGATGCGACCGAATGCTACAGAACATAGCACAACTAAAAATGTCTGTCTTTTTCAAGCAAGATGCTAAAAGTATGCTGATAGCATGCTGCCATGCAGCAACTGCTGTTTGTCAAAGTCTTTCAATGGACAGACTGTGACCTCTGTGCTTAAGAAAAACACCAGAAAGGCCACACATGCTCTGCAAGAGGCAGAGCTGCTCTGTGGCTGAGGAGATCGATTTGTAGCTAAGCTCAACAGGTTGCAATTTTTGCTGTATTGCCTTCAGGCAGGGTCACAGATGCAGTCCTGCCCCGCATCCTGATGCTTTGATAAAAGAAATCATGGGTAGATATTGGAGGTACTGGAGGCCAGTCCTGTTTCTGGGATCTACAAGACATATAATGTACTGTGCACCATTCATGCTGGCAGATGCACTCACAAAGACAAGAGGGATAAGATGGACCTAGCTTACATGCTGGAATGATTCCAGGACAAAACATATGCAGAGACTGACACTGAGGTAAGCCATTCGAGTGGTTGTTTGTAGTTTGCATCATCAAGACATATGTTGAACAGCAATGGCGTAGCCAAGCAAAGTGTGTCTTGATATCGGTTCTCTATTTTGGTATAAAGACATGGTGTTTATTTTGGTAAATTGGGCTTTTAACGCCAGTATCGTATGTATAGCGAAACCTTGCAAGCAGCGCTAATGGGCGCTGAGCATCAGGACTGTCACTTGCGGGCCTTTTGCAAGACCGCTGACATTGGAACTGCGGTAGCCGAAAGACTGCGCGCAAAAGAAAAAGGTGCTACAATGCTTCAGCTTCTTTGAGAATTCTGTCCGAATCTGTGGGGAAGTCCATACGCGCTAGATTTCAATTCTTCCCAATACTCTACGGCCATCTCTGTAGAAGATATCGTGATGCTTTGAAGCACCAGCAGAAATTGGTTCAGATCTGAACAAAGCCATACCAGCGAACAGGAATTTGAACAGAATGGTGCAAAACTAGCGCAGCTGATACGTCATTTTCCAAGCTAGGTGTCCACCCTACATGCTCCAGCATCATTTGATGGGTATTGTCCCGTATTGTGTTCAAAGAAATGGGGTTTGTAAGGGACCTGCAAAATGGCCCAATTCTATTCTAGTGCCGCCTTCATAGGCTTGGTGCATGGCCTTCAATCTCCCAAGCTGGCCCTCAACACATGACTGCCACTAGCTGAGAATATGGCATGTAGATATGGCTTCAATTGCCTTCGGTATGATTGTTGGTTTGAGCACCCTCAGGCTGGAGTCGTTTGAGCACGATGTGTGTCTGGTTGTTTTTTTGGGAAAAGTGGTTCTCTGGGTAGGGCCGGGGCATTGATACGCTACCTGTCGCTCCTGCCGCCTCGACAGCTCGACAAAAGAATGCACAGGCGCAAAATTGAACGAACTTCAGGGAGTGCAACCTGAAGTCCATGAAAGTTTGTGAACTTTTTGTAGGTCTTGATCATGCGCAACGACACTGGCAATTTCCATGTCTTGCTGCAGCTTCGCCACTGGGCGATGCCGGTCAGCTCACCACAGAGATGCTGATGCTGTGTAAATCTAATCCTGTAGCATTTCAAGTCAAGTCGCACCAAAAGTATCCAAAAGTCAAGTCTGAAGGTCATGCCTGGCCATTTGGCAGCAGTGGGTGGCATGAGAGATCGGACAGACATAGACAGCTCTTTCACGGCAGTACGGGAGGTGCGGTTAAAAAAAAACAGCAAACGAAGACGAAGCTTTGACCTTGTGACATGTGCAATGGAGATTTGTCCAAGCAGCTGAAGTCCTGTGTTGTGTGAGCTTGTGAACGTCGCAAAAAGAAGGAGGACAATGAGGAAACTCTGAAGTGATGGCCTGTCTATACTGGGTCGTTGTCTTTCTCGTCAGGTTTTCGAAGAGACTGGCCTGTTGGATGTTGGACATTTGCCTGCTGCAGGGGCAAATTTGAGAGCAAAAGCACGAGAACGAGGACATCGCTGACTTCAGTCCTGCAGCATTGGATGTTCTGACTGCAAACTGCAGAAAAGAGTCATGGCTTTTTGCCTTTTCCTGCAAAAGTTCCCTAGACTAATTGCTTTCAAGTCCACTTGACTAAACAGCATCACTGTAGTATGTTGTGTTGGTCGTTTTATTTTCACGAAAGCACAATGCGTTTGTGATGTTTTGTGCGAGGATCTCTGATTCCTCAGACCTTTTGCAAGCTGGAACCTCAACTGGCGAAAAGAGGTGGGGTTGACTCGTATTTGCTGGGGTTCCGCTGAGGTTTGGTGAAGGAGCCCAGGTCGATTGGTGGCTGCTTTTATTGTCTGGTCCTGGCACCTTTGAGACTGCAGAGGATGGCCGGAAAGAGTGCGCAGACATCTCCACGCTGTTACCTAGCTTGCCTGGTGCCCAACTTGCACCATGCTTTGGTCATGCCTGGCTTCCAGCCAACCGCATCAACGAAATTCCAGAATTTGTACAGCTGATGGGGGGGCTACAACGCCGTGTGCGTGAAGCCTTGGACGTTTTAGGAGCGAGGCCCGTGAGGCAATTTCATTGAAAAAGGTAGACTGCCAGATGTTCGGAACAATTGTGATTGTCATGGAGCTCTTAGATCTTTGATTTGTTTTTGACCTGCTTGGATTGGGTTGGCTCAAGTCATAGGATGATGTATTTAAAAGCAACTGTGACCAGTTGAACTTTAATCACTTTGTACTATTTTGTTTCCTGTTACTGTTTCAAAGTGCTATTTGGACTTGATACGGTAGATATAGAATATGGGACTCGGACATGAGATGCACCTTCATTCCATTATTGCTTCTATGCATCAGTTTGCACTCATGTCTGTTCAAAGCATAAAGGCTTTCAGGTTTGTTCATTTGTGGATATGATTGATACAATTGTACATATTCTGCATACGTGATGTATGCCTCTGAATATGTATATACATAATTGGTGCTGTTTGTATGAGTATTTTGCTCTTATCACCATGTCGCACTTGAACACAAAGACTATACACTCTTTTGTAGCAAAGGTACAGTCTTTTGCTTCTTGAAGTCTTTGCAATGGCTACATGCGCTACATGCCTTGGTTCCATGTGATGTCCCCAGCCAGTGGTGGATGCTTTCATTGAACAGGTTTTTTTCAATTTTCGCTTGAGGTCTGAAATGCGGCTGACCCATGCCGAAGACCAAGGAACCTGCTTGGCGCATGGTTGGTACCGAAACGCTCCACAAGGTGTGGGTTGCGCGAGTTAAGAGTCGATAGGGGAAACTCTCTGGTGCATGTGAGGCCTTTTTTAATGCTGTTTCGGTTGTTTGGATTGGGTTGTTTGCAATTTCCAAGGACATCAAGAGCATTGTGTCAGAAATTTGAGAAGTGGCAAGACTGACTTGGCAGGACGATGCCAGAACTGAATTGTTTGCCAAGGTCGAGATCGACCCAAATCCAGTGACTTGGGTTTTACGAATCTTTACACTTCACATATGAAGGTAGACAACAAAATAGACATGGAAATGTAGCTTCTTTTAAGACTTCCAATGATGCTCATGGCACCGGCACCGGTATCGGCAGCAGTGCAGACTTGCGGCCTCCAAAGGGTTTGTGATGTTTGTGATGCCTCAGGCATCCCTCTCTTCGAGCGATATCAAGCGCTGCTTGAAGGACAGCCATTTCTGTGACTCTTCTCACAAAAAACGCTTCTTCATTTGGAAACCGAAAACAAAAATCAACCCCTTCTGGCCCCTTCCCCAGTTATTTCTATCAAGCTGTCGAGTCAGCTGGTCCGACAGGAATACGGCGTAGAAGATCAGAAAAGCGATGCCGATGCATTGCTGGCCCAGCTTTTGGCGCTGGAAGTTTTTTTGCCCTTGGTGGGAATCTGGGAAGCTCAGCAAAAAACAGAATAGTGTTTTCGGTGTTTGGGACTCAGTTTTTCAATTTGACAATGCAATTCCGAGATTTGTGTTTTCCTGAGGAGCATCGCAAATTTGGCCGAAGCTACAAGATTCAGCTCAGCAACAATGGGAAACTCCTCTGGCAAGGTCAACACATTGATGGGGAGCCCTTGAGCGGGGCAGCTTTGCTGGGAAATTTGGGGACTCCTGAGGCAGGTAACAAGATCTGATTTGGCAGCTTTGGTGGATCAGTTCAGGCTATTGAGATTGAGGCTTGATAGAATGGAACAGATTTCTTTATCACAAGAGCTAGGAGTTGATGGCTCATAGAAACCGTGTCGGCCTTAGGTACTTCAACCCGAGGGGAACTGGATTTGCAGTGAACTCTCTACACCAAAAGAGGCAAAGGTTGGTTCTGTTCGACTTCGTCATGGACCTGACTGGATCCTTGGGATTGAAATGGGAGATATAATGGACTTGATACTTTTTGTGTGTCCTTGCAAGGGTTTGAGGAAAAGAAGCCGTCCAGGTGATGCAGGTTACTAGAACTGTTATTCATTTGCTGAGCAGAATTATTTGGGAAGTAATGAGAATGAGATGATATCTCTGTGCTACCAAAAGGAACAGCACTCTGATGATGTTTGCAAAGATGTTTCTCCTATTCAAAGGTAATTCCTCACAGGTAGAATCATTCGTTGGTATAAGATTTTGAAAAGAATGAAAGCTTTCTGAAGACTAGTGCCTGTCTCTCAGCGGCGTACCGGCACCACTTATGTTCCAAATCTGTAGTCTGAATGTATTCCTGCCTCCATGAAGACAGGATCTGAGAGTCTCAAAGCATTCGATTTTATCCCTGATTTAATGCTATTGACAAAGGATGATGTAAACTCAAATACCGATGTAGCTCTCCAGTTTGCATTCGACCTTTATGGCCTTTATTTTGCTTTTGCGAGCGTAGTCATCTCGGCTGTGTGGCATGTCTGGAGGTTCGATTCTGTGGCAACCAAGGAATCAGTTGAGCCTGAATTTCAAGACCAGCTCTGTGACGAAATGGGGAGCAGATGTTTTTGCTACCCGCATCATGGATGCAAGGATGTTAAAGATACTGTAAACATGTCTAGCCTATTAATTTATGTAATTTATTTGTATCTGAGTTGCATGGTGTCCTTCTATTACCCTCCGTTAAGTGCTTTGGCCCAAGGCAGGCCTTGAGCTTTAAAGTGTCAAAAAACAGGTGTGCTGTAGCCGTAGCCTTCCAACAGTGAAACAGCCCTGTTGAGTTTTTGGCAGCAACCAGTGATATTAGTTATTAGTTATTCTGAAGTTACACTTCAAGTTCTATCCTAGCCACGCTTCTCAGGAGCTTCAGATGAGTTGCGGATTTGCAGACCACCTTTTTTGGAGCAGCCAAAGTTATTGCTACACCCTGAGCCAAAAGCACAGCTGCAACCAACAGGGGCTCCAGTTCAGGTGCTGTGGAAGTTTCGAAAGAGGAAGTTTATGTTAAGGTCTCTGGATTTTTTTCATGACCATTGGCAATGCTTGTCAAAATTGGGTTGAAACAAAAGGCAACCTCCGTGACAGCCGCTGCGGAGCTTTCTTGCCTCAGTCTGGCGCAGCTGAAAGAATGCTTGAAGGACTTGATGTCACGGTGATCCTCTGAGCGTTACCAAAGAAACTTCTAAGGTATTTCCCGATCAACTGAGTTGGGTCCCAGATAGGTATGCAGACATTGCACGCTCCTCTGATTTCGAGGCGCTACCAAAATCCTGCTACTAGAGAATTGCTGGATGCTCCTTTTTGTTAAAAGTCCAACTTTCTGTCTTCAAGCAATCCATAGTTACAGCCCTGATATTCCTCGCTTTTCACTTCTCTTTCTGCTGGCAGGAATATGGTGTCAGCGAATTTGGGCGCTGCTGCAATCATAAAGATTCCCTGGCAGACGCTCGTCCTCGTTTCGGTGATTTGATACTCATGGGCCGGCTTCGTGCTGGCTGTATGCCACAAAGGTCCAAAGACATCATGGAATTGGAAAAGTGGACTCGGTGCATCAGAAACCACAAGGGATGAGATGGGCTTTTGCAATTGCAGCTTGCTAAATCAGGAACTGCTCTTGAAAGTTGAATCTGCAGTCCCTTTGGTTGGAAGATGGCAGATTCTTGGTAGCAACGCATCCTGGAAAGCTGGCTTCGTGGTGCTTAGTTTTCTGCAATGGTGGGCCAAAGTTGTGTTTTTTCTTCTGGATGTTAAGGTATGGGAAGCCTCCAAACCGCAAAAGCTACCAAATCAGGCGTTTGACCAGCGGATTTCTGAAGTGGGAAGGGCCGCATTCCCGAGGCCTGACAAAAACTCATCGCTTGGTGTTGAATAAAAGAAGCAGGTTGGGGACGAACAATCCTTTGCTGATAGGTGGCATGCTGAGTGGCATTTTGGATGAGGAGGAGGATGGTTGGCTGGTGGCACAATTGACTACGAATCAGAACGAGACCATCGGCACAGACCTTAGACTTAGTGCTTGGACATGGTAATGCAGGAGGTCTTTTTTTGAAAATTATTTCAAATGTGATCCAAATGTCATGCGATGTCATGAGTCATACCAATTCAGGATCCATCAGACTCAGACATGGCCCCAAGTGCAATGAGATCATGTCAAACTTCCGAGCCTGGGCTGGATTGCATGGACTTGAATTCACACTATTTCTTTGAACGAATTTGTGGCGGGAATGAACTGTCACTGGTGACTATCCTTTTTTCATTTTTTGAACAAGTGAGATCATATCCTGAATCGCGCATCAGGAAGCCATACAATGACAGAATGGGGCAGCAACATTGCCCCTTTGGCGAAAGTTGGTAGAAATATTCAGCCTTTGCTTCATTTCTCAAGCCGCTGATGGGTAATGATTTCGTTTTGGGTAGGTGCATTCTCGAAACTCACGACAGCTTTTTAGACATGCTACTTCTGTTGTGTGTATTCCACTCTCGTTTTGGTTGCCTGGATAGATCGCTGAACGTGTTGGAGAAGAAGAGCCCTTGAGACGACCAGATTTCGAGGCTGATGAGATGTGAGTCGAAATCAAAAAAGCTTCATCAGCAGATGGAAGAAGCTTGTGTCTTTGACTAGACTTGAATTGAACACATGAATGGACAAACTTTGCAGATGATTAGTTGTTTGCCTATGGCCCCTACATTGCTTCTTGGACTTCAAATGTGTCTCGATGGCTGCCTTTTGCTAGGATTGCTTCCCTCTTCACACCAAACCCCGAGAAATTTTCGGTAAATTTCTGTTTGGGCAGGAGAGTGAGTCCGAAGAAGAAAACAACGTCCTGACGGACATCTCGGAATTGTCGGTGCAGGAGGTGAAGCTTTGTCTGAAAGAGTGTCTTGGTGTTAAAGGAATTGGAATCAGGAATTGCAGAAAATGATGGACCAAAAGCCTTGTGCTTTGGTGCAATGCTGAATGTCTTGTGCAAGACCTTCAGGTATGGAGTCACAAAGTTCAATGACCTTGAAAGAAGAGAACAGTTGGTTGAATTGCTGGAAAAAGTTGAATCTTGGTTTGCAGCAAAGATGCAGCCATGCTGCGGGAGGTTGAGTAGTTTGGATCATAAAGAACCATATTGTGGAGCAAGCAAACTTGGCACCGCCAAAACATGCTTGAGGAGACTAGTTCTACACTGCAATTTCAATTCTTGGAACGGGAGCTTGTGGATACAATTCACTACGATCCACTGCTGATTGATAGCTCTTCTGCCAGGAAGATTCTTTGCCTTTGCTTGGAACCTGGCAACATGGACGGCATACCAAGCAGTACGAGATTCAACATACGGAAGACGGTCAGCTGTTCCGTGGCATGAACTTGCTGTAGGCCTGTGCATCTGGTAACGCCCGGAACGGATTAGCTTGACTTGTAGACTATAACGAAATTATGGACGTTCTTCGTATCATCAAAAAAGCCCTTCAGGGCTTGTAGATACTCAGTCGATTCTTTACTCCATCTGCACCATGACATTTCTCTGTGTCCAAACCTCAAAGGCTTTGGGAAGGTCCACACATCTTTGGTGGCACTTTGGTTGGTGTTCTTTACGAAGATGCTGAGACTGAGTGGCTTCGAGCAGAGCTCTTCACATGTAAGGACTCTAGCCCAACGTAAAGCATGTTGGATGGTGTTCGTTGGTATCGTTTCAGAGTTTCGGAATTCACTATCAAGGACTGGGCAAGAGTTTTTTTTGCTTTGCCACGTTCAGTCTGCAAATCTGATGGCCTTTGTCGCTACATGCTGTATAGAATATTTGGTTCATGGCGATTTCATCGCATCACAATGAAGGTCTTATGACTGAGATTGTCAGGAGGAATCCGAACAGGTTGGCTCGGTGAAGATTTCCCATGGTCCAGATGCTCGAGTGCAATTTGTAAGCATCACCGTGCCAGAAAGGATACTCTCCAGCGTACTCGCACTATAGGAAAACGTTGAAAAAGCTAAAGTCATTTTGGAAATCTGCTTGGGAGGATATAAACTACTGCGACATTAAAAGCAAAACTCCGAAGAAGTGTCACAAGTTGAAGTATTCAGTTTCTTTTGACATGATGTCATCGTGAGTTTGGGCACCCCGCAAATAGCTTCTGCAGATTCTTGACAGCCTAGGATTGGCATGAGATGACGCTGAAATTTATGCCAAGCAATTCGGATCAATGGGGCGATGACATTGTGGCCAAAAGGAGTTCCAAGGAGTGCATTCTACTGTGCACGTTTGCAGTTGTCCAAACACAGGTTTGTTTGTGAGATGTAAGTGCATCTAGCATCTGTCCTGCTTTGCTCGACATGTTTCGACAAGTAAACCTTGTTTCATGATTCATGGACATCTAAAAACATTTGGAGATTTTGGTTTCATGATTCATGATACCATGGTTTTTGTGGACTTCCAGGAACAGACTCCAAGACGACCAAAGCCCTTGCCAGCCATACGGGACCTGGACGACGATGATGAGCTAATTGAATCTCAGTATTGGGAGTCATTGGAGGTGCCGTGGAGACAGATGTGTAAGATTGGAATGATATTTCAAGTTGAGTCCTGAGCAACATCCTTTAAGATTTTTGGTATGAAAGGAACTGATAGTAGTGGTGAAATTTGACACCAGAACAAGTAGTGATTCGGTGTTCCACTGATTTCAAGAATGGATGCAAACTCGTCGGATTTAGGAAGGCGGATTTTTGGTTTCAGAAATCTGGAACTACTGTAGGATAAGATGATAAGATGATAAGATGATAAGATGATAAGATATAGATCTTGTTTGTTACTATGTTACCACAGTTATTCTTCACCTTCTGCTGATTGGGATGCCCAGGTGCTGAGCCAAGCCTTACGCGTGGAACACGCGGCCTTGCCACCTTTAGAACGACGGGCCAAGAGTTGGGCGCGGAGCGTAGCGTTTGCCCAGATGACGTTGGGCATGCGAGGGATACCGATGAAGGGCGGAGAAGGAGAGATTTTCTGTCAATTCTTTTTTGAAAATGACATTTTGTGTAGAAAAACTCAGATTGGGTCTAAAAAACCAAGAATTCAATAATCATAAATGGGAATGCATACTACTACTATTGCCGATGTTTGTCCACTGGATCTGAAAGCGGAGGAGCTGAAGGTGGGACCTTTGTGATTTGGGTTCTTGGCGCAACCACTGAAGTTGAAGTCTCCTTGGCCGAGCAAGGATATTTCAAAGACATGAACTGGTTGGATCGCACCCCTACCAGGGTGTACATCATTGGGGAGAACCTATTGGAAGATTCGGTAGAAGAAGGGTTCAAGGCAAAGACTTTGAAGGAAACTGTCTCAGCCTCTGTTACGAAAGAAGATGCTGCTACCTATGTGGTGGTCTATTCCAGAGTCTTTGTGCGAGACCACCCTTCCATGGATGGCAAGTATGTTGGCAACTTGGTTGCTATCCATGAGTCCATAGGGTGTGCTAAGCGCCTGTAGAAATGAGATATTCTTATGATGCCACTGCCTGCCCTGATGTCTCACCAACCGTTTCAACCTGTTTCGGCCAAGGAGATCTTTTTGAGGGAACCGAAGTGCATGGCAGGGAAGAGGGAGGTTGGCTACGCCTAGATCAAGCTCCAGGGCTGCCAATCATGTCATGTTGGCTTTGTGTTGTTGAAGAAATACAGTACCTTTTGTAGTTCGTTAATGTTCTTTACATGTCCATCTGTTTGACCCTTTTTGAGTCCGATTCTGCAGATTCATCCTCAATTGGACGTTTTGATGTTCCCGTTTTTGTAGGGTACATCTGATGAGCGTTTGCCAGGGAAAAAAGCAACAGACACTGCCGAGGCTAGTGCGGAACTTTGCGTTCGAATCCGACAGCGCAATTCCGGTCCGACCTGGGTAGAAGCCTCAAAAAGTTTTGATGATCACCGAAGTTGGTTGTTTTGTTATGAGCTCATGAAATCATGGAATCGTAATGAATCATGGAATGTGAGTATTCTATCCTTGTCTTCGGAAAGGTCTTGATTGATGGCCGGCAGCTGGGCCTGGGAAGACTTTTGGAGAAGAAGACAGCGCTAGAACCAGACTCACCCAGTCCACAAGGAGCCAATTTTGGGTAAAGAAACCTGTGTCGAATGTTCTAATAAATAGACTCAGGCAACGAGCAAGATGAGTTCCCACTGAGCCTTTGGAATGTCAAGAATGCGTTCACGCTTACGTATAGGTGTTGATGGCATTTGGGAGGAGCCCAATCAGCTTTGCCAACGGTGCGAACAGCGTGCTACGATGATCTGCCAGGGCTCTTGAAAACCGATCCACCTGATTTGGGGGTCATTCTGATGCCAAACTTCACCAAGACTGCCACCGAAGACCCGCAGCAGGAGTGACGGCAAGGGGACTTGTCGATTAGTTTGGCACGGTCCAGAATCATCAGAATTCATAGATGTGATTGGATGAAAGAAGTAGTTACAGTTAGAGGAAGAAGTAGTTAGAGGAAGATAGACCAACGCTCCTCTCAATTTATATTGGCCAGTGAAGAAACAGAAGCAAATAACCAGAGCCCATCTCTGCGCAGGGTGTCATTCCAAGTGGCGTCTTGGAGATGTTGGATTGCCTTCCAGTGGTAGTCTCGAGCCGATGCCGATTGCATTCACTGAATTCCCTGGGTGATGGGGTGCTATTGCCGCAAATGAGATGCCCTTTCTCTGCGGGTGCAGGACGGATGTGGTGGTCGAGACATGAAGGTTTTGTTGAAGTCTTGCGAGTCGCATTGGGTGATGCTGAAAACAAATAGTATCCCTTCCATTGCTAAACAGGTGGAGATTTTGAAATTTTACTACACAGCCATCCTCACTGGTGCGCAGGAGACCCAAGCTTAAAATATGATGACAATGGCTGGATCTTTGGCACAAGAGCCAAAGCCCTTGCAACCGCGGCCCTGGTGTGCCCAGAGCCTGCTCTGCCAGCCGGAAAGGTAAAGATCATGTTTTGGGGTCACTGGGATTCATGTTAAGCTTATCTCTATAATTTTCATTTTTCTCCTTTGGCCGTTTCTAGATCCTTTCTCCTGGTCCCTCCTTGCATCTCGAATCTTGATGAAAGTTGCATCATTCGCAGCAATTTGGTTCGTTGTTTACTGGAAGAGTTCAATGCTTTGTGTCGATCACAAGGGTCGCTCTGCTTTTGGCACATGATACATTTGATGTAGTCAGGACTTCTTCTTTGTCAACTAAGGTATCGTAGACCTGAAATACGACCATCACAAGCCGCTTTTGGAGAGGATTCGGGTTCTTGAGACAGGCCATTTGAGCACATCTTCTTTCAGAGACTAACAAACAGATGCTACGTTCAGTTTCTGTTTTTGGAGGCAAGTCCTAGACGAATAGAAAATGCAGTGGCAAATGATTTTGTGTTGCTTTTAAGTCTTTGCCTCAAGCTAAGATATCTTTTGTTCTTGTTTTCAAACTTATGCAGTCACGGATATCACTTCGAGTTGGTTCTGAAAAAGGTTGGAAGATTTGAAATTGTCATTTTGGTGCTGAGACAAATCTGAGTTTTTGCAGCAAAGAGTTTGACCAGGTGATGGTCGGATTTCAAGATTTTCAGGCACAGAACGAAGGGCGTATGACGCTTGCTGGCTTGCTTTCCATCATTCAAGATGTGAAGTACTTTTTCACTTTTCAGAACTCATTCTTGGCCGAAGTATTGTACTAAATCAAACCTTTGGAATCGTGAGTCTTGACAGGTTTCTTACTGTTACAATGAATAGAGGTTACACTACAGATTTGGATGCTCATTTGGTGAAGTTATTCTTCAAGCCGATTCTAGCGCTGTCTCCTTTCCTGTGCATGTGGGAAAGCTGAACGGATATGCTTCAGTCTCGCTCGTCACGAACTGTAAAGGCGACGGAGCACCAATACAGAAGCACTTTGAAGACCACTACCAGCTGCAAGAACAAGAAGCAGCCTTGCAGCCACTTGATTCAACACAGAGTTTCAATCAAGCAGAACTCAGAACAATGCCGTCCCATGATGCAGACAAATTGGAAGGTCTAGTTTTTTGGTGCTGAGAGTATTCTGGGTGTTTCGCAAGAAATCCAAGGACCTACAATTTCATCTCCAAGGACAAGAAGCTCACGCAACCTTGACAGCTTTTGTGACAGCCATGTCATGATGAGGTGTTGCTACCACCAAAGCTCAATTTCAAAGTTGCACACTGGTACGGAGACCTCTCAGGCATGACTTATTTGATGCTACTGGCTATGCGCACATCATTCCTCGACAGGTGCAAAAACAAAACCAACCCGCTTCTGACTCTGTTGCAAGACCTAGTCTTTCCAGTTGTGGATAGTTTGAAGGGTTTCACAAGTTTGGGCAGAGGAAAGAACAGTGTCATGAGGGACTGAAGCCACGCTGCTCTATCGCTGTGAATTCATTTGTTTTGCACCCTGAGCCCATAAGTATTCGGAAAAGTTGTGAATGAATAGGAAGCGTGGGGTTGCAAGACTTGTTGCATGCTCTGCAGTATGACTTGCACGTTCTGATTGTGCTTTTGATTGTGGATTGTTCGAAGGTTTGCTTCCCAAGAGTCTATTATCCTGGCATCGCTAGCCATATCTCTGCAGAGTTGGGCCTACGCGAAGAAGATGATGAGTTGGTGGTTCTGAAGCTTTGCAACCGCTCTCGTGCGGCAGGTGCGCTTCACAGTTTTGAAATTATGGTTTGCACATTCGGTTTTGCACGAAGGACTTGCATTTGAGGGATTGGCATGCCACGTTTCCGTGAGCATATGAACCGCACTTCCCTCCCTTGATCCTCAATCTCTCGTCAATTTGTTCCAAAGTGCTTGCAGGTGTTCTCATTGTACCTTTGAAAGATCTTGAAGACGTGCTTCAAGACGCTGTGCGAAAGAGATCCAAAGAGTCCAAAAGAGTCCAAACGAGTCCAAGGTTTTCCGTGGACATATTTAAGATTTAGGATTTTTCAGCTGTCAACCTCATCTTCAACTTCTTCAACTTCAACCCTGAGGAAATCTTGGAGCCTCCGAAAGACTTGCAGAATTGGTTCCAGCCGCAACTGGAGAAATTGACCAAGACCTCTGCCAGAAACTTCAATGTGATTCGAGATTCTCACGAGGAGCATGTGAGGTGGGCTGGGAAAGAGCAGGGTTGAGATATAAGGTTGAGGATAAAAGGCTGAAAAGACTGAGACTTATATATGTTACCTTGCAGTGGCGCTTGGTTGGGCAGTAGTGGTAGAGGAGCTGGTGGAGGGCGTGGCTGTGGCCCAAAATTAATGGAGGGGGGTGAATCCAGGGACCAACAGATTTCCTCAAGTCTTGATTCTGAGCAAGGCATTGGTGGGCCAACGAAAGTCCCAGTTTCGTGGCGGATGCTGGGACACCATGGTTGGAATGTTTGTTTTGTCTTGCCGGGGACAAAAATGATGATACCCATGCCACGACCACGTCATCCATTGAAATCCCAGTGAAACTAGCAGGGAAGTCGAATTGATTGGATGGAATTCCAAGAGTTTTCATTTGAAACGACATGTTGTTGTCCCCTTAAGGAACGCTGTTGCAGCTCCATGGCAACCACACGTGATGGTCGCTGTTATGATGGCACCATGCGGGTGACCTTCGCGTTGCGAAGAAGGTAGGGGAGATCTTTAGGAAGCAACAATTGGCAACAATGTTCCTGCTGCCTGTTGTCAGTTTTGCTTCAATGAATTTCATGGAAATGCTTCCCATATTTACCCATAGCCATAACCCCTCAATTTTTCATTTGTCTTGAGAGGATGGGAGCTTCAGAAGCGTTGACGCCTGAAGACATCGAAGTGGATTGGCTTGGGGGCTACTGGAAACTGCCAAATGCTGATATGATGCTTGGGTGGCAAAGGAGGCAGCCGCAAACGCAAATAACACGAATGTGATTTTTGATCCCCAAACCCTTGTTGCTTGCTTTGGATAGCAGGGTTTCCATTCCAGGTATCCCTTTTTAGTGCTTGGTGTCTACAGAGTCACTTCCTAGGAGCTCCAGCTTGCTTCGGGAGCGTATCATCAGTCAAGCCAAGACTGGAACGGCTCCGGTTCAGCCATACATTTTGATGGAGGCATCAAGAACTCTTGAGGAAGCGTTTTATGTCACAGAAAAGAGTAGTTTTCTTGTAGTGTTGAAACATTTTTCTACTTCTTTTTCTAAATGGATTCGGTAGCTTGTAGTTTTTCTTGCTACAAAGGAGTGCTGGGTGGGTTGTTGATTTCGTTGATTTCTGGAGGTAGCCGGTTTCGGATTCACGGCGAATAGCTTGACCTTTGGAATTGAAGAGCCCCAAACGTTGTTGCGCGGCAAATGTTTCATTCTCCTCTCCCAATCGCAGAAGGTGGTCTAATCATTTTTGGGAGTAGGTTTACCCAATTGCTTACTGCATTCTTCATTTTTGTTTCGTCCCCCATTTTCATTTTACACCCTCTCTTTTTCTATCTTTCTTTTCCTTTTTTGCCTGTCATCTCCTTTTTGCCTGCTGCTGAACTGTTTTCCCTCTCACCGTCGTTTTCATTTTATTCCTTTTCTCACCAGTTCCGCTTCCGCCTCGTTTCTTTTACGCGTTGTCTCTCCACCTTAACTTGCCCTACAGCTTTCTTTTGTCTCTGCCTCTGTGTTCATGCACTTTTCGCCGTAGAATCTGACATCTGGTCTTTGAGAGACATTTTTTGTTACAGACACCTGTGTATTTGGAGATCGTTGTTACATGGTGCAACTATGTGATGGCAGAATTCAAGAACTTTTGTACAAATAGGAGATGATTGGCACAGATGTGAGAACAGCCCATTTTCAGTCCAATCGGACAGGTCTATGGAGCGTTAAGCTCCGCCTTGCAGCAGCTCTTTGGTGCGGCTGAGTTTACCTCAGAACGATTGAGGGAGCAATACAAGAGTCAACCAGATGCTGGGATTTGCAGTTCATGATCAATTTGTGTTTTAGGATCAGACACAGGGGAATCACAGCATGGGAGATATTGCCATGAAGATCTTAAAGAATCCAATCTTTGCCATCATTCCTGCTGTAAATCTAATGATTCTTATAGTGTGACTGTATGTGGGAATGCTGATAACTTGCCAATCTCGCCACCTGGACAGTTGAACCATGACTATACATCAATTCCATCGTGACCCGTCGGACCCACAAGGTCTCACAAGTTCACAGACTCAGAACTTCATGGAACTGGGGAAATAGCATCCAATCAAATTAATGGCCATGGCTTCCCTCCCATGGTTTTCCTGCCTGCATGAACCCGTTTGGACAATGAAGTAGTGGGCTACCAAGGAGCTGGCTGCATATCTCATTGCCAGACGAGCCATGTCCTTGCGACCAGAGCAGCGCATGCAGAGTTTATGTATGGAAACTCAGATGCCCCGCTGGTGTTGTGGTTTTTGTGGTTGGGTGTTTGTTTGATTGTGGGTTTTCCACATATCGGCCATCTCTGGGTAAGCAAAACTCAGAAGTCCTGACAGGTACTTATGTCGTATACATCCGGTCCATGCCATTTTGCATTTCGCAACTCTTGCTTGATGACTGATCAGAAGGATTCAAGACATTTAGGCTGCTTCAATAAAGTTCGCCAAGATGTTTACAGCTTAAAACCACCTGTTGGTAGGTGTCCCACATACCCCGTTTTGCTTTGCCCAAATCATTTGTAACCTTTCCGAAAGACAAGAGAGGAGAGACCTTGGTGTTTTTGCGCGCAGTCTGAGGCGATGTTGAGAAATCTATTGTCAAATTCACCGCCACTTTGCTACAGATGTGGTTTGGACGGCTGTTGCAACCTGATGTTGGAATGTGCAGCGCCTCCCGAGTTCGATTACAAGCTTGTCATTGCATATAGAAATAACTAGATACAGGTCAGGTAAGTGTTGGACAGGCTGATATTCACAGTCGGACATGAATTTGCAGATCTAACACCTTTGCGTTGCCTTCTAAGTGGTCTGGTCATTGGCACTTCTGGAGTGCAGAGTTTTCTTTGCAGCGCATAGTCCTGACATTTTTCTGCCAAGGCCAGTCCTGCAAAATCTTGCGTTGAGTCCTTTGTTCATCGGGCGCACGGTGTGCTGATCGCTCGTGGAAGTGGTTCAGAGAGGTGGAAAGACGCGCAACTTGAAGCAGATTCGGTTCGAGCTTGTAACTTGCGTTGTGAGTCTAGAGGTTCAAGTCGAAAGCACAAAGAGGTGTCGCCAGGATCCCCTGGCCTTTGCAGGGCTCTTGCATCAATTGGATTTCATCGTTTTTTTTTGATTTTGAGGACTTTCGGCTCAGTGGCTTTCCACATTTCTGTCGGTTTCTCTCTGCATTGTTTGAGGCATGAACACTTTCGACGAGCAGTGGAAGCTCATCCATCAAACTCCAATGCTCTCTTTCAGTTGGGATTATGCGCCTTGGAACTGGGACCCCTAGAGGATGCGGTTGAGCTCATGAACAAAAGTTGCTTGGCCTTATGAGATACTTTTGAACTTGAGATTCAGATCTTTACCATTCTTTACCAACCTTTGCCTGCTTGCTATGAGGCTTACTCCTGGATTCCGATTTTAGAGCTCCTTATGTGAATCTCGGAGATGATTTGTCTAAAGATACTTTTGATGTTTTCAGCATCAGCCCCTGGAAGGGAGATCCTGCTTTCCGGTCTAGAAGACAACCCATTGCCCACCTCGATATTCTGAGGAATTTGGGAGTGGCGTACTTGCGACAAGCGTCGCATTCAGAGGATCCTCACAAAGCACAGGACCTCCTGAGGGTTGTATCTCAAGTCTCAGTTCATCATGGGTTTTACTGGAAATTGTCACACTCATTGTTTGGAATTTCATGGTGAAAGTCCATATTTGCAAAATGATTATCGCAGAACAGGATGATCTCCAACAAAATTACAATCCCATGACTTTAATGCAACCATTCTTCCAACTTGATGAGCTTTTCGTTGCACCGATGAAGATATGTTGAGGACCTATATCTCCGAGCATTGGAGATTTCAGAAGCTTGCCTGATGCGTCACCCAGCATCGCCACAATGCAACTATCATATTGGAGACTTGGCGAAGCAGCAAATTGGATGGTTGAAGTGAGCCGAGGAACCTTTTTTCAGATTCGGTTGAAAAATTAAAAACCCGCTACCCTTTTCATGAATTTCTGAAAGACTTGGGCCATTTGCAGTAAATCTATATGCACTGAAGTCACTGAAGACTTCTTTACTTTGGATTCTGATTCAATCAAATCTTTGTCTCAGTGCCACACTGGTGTTTGCTGCATTTGCAAAAAGTGTGAATCCAAGGTGTTGCATGTACGCAACTGGCTTTTTATTTGCAAGACCGTGAAGGCGTTGACTGCAAGGATCGTCGCTTCGTGGAACTCCGAAGTCGCGCTGCGCGTGAGTTTTTGGAAGCCAGGCGTGGTGTCAGAACTTGCAACTGGGGGGAGATGGATTGAACCCTGTGCAATTCTATATGGCTGGATGACAATGAAGAAGAACCTGCTGCTGCTGCTGCTGATGCTGATGATGAGGATGATATTGTTCTGATAGTGTTCTGATATCAATCGTTTCGTCTTTATGCCAACCATCATTACATTGAGTCCCAGAACACAAAAAGGTATCATGTTAGGGGTTACAATCATAGGTTTCTCCTGCAGTTTTAACTTGGTGCCTCTGCAACCTCTACTCGACAGGGGCAGTGTTGAAGCAGGGCGTCGTTTGAATGACTCTTGGCCAGGAACAGTATGTTTTCTTCTGTGGAACATGGATCTAAACATACACAACTTCACTGAAGACTGGTGTTCAACAAGGAACATCAAATACTCATTTCAGGGTACTATTAGCCTATTAGGATTATTTGAAGATATCTAAAGATTGGTGATTTTGCCCACTATTACCCCAAGTTCGACAACTCGCTTGGCACGTCAAGGATTGGCAAGAGGCTCAAGCGCGAGGTGTGACCAAAAAGCAACAAGCTCCCTGGCTGTCCGTGGATGACAAGATGTTGCAAGCTGTAGAAGTGCACATGAACCTTGGCTAGAGAAATAGACTGCTAAGATTGGAGGTTTCAACTTCTGGAAACCTCCATTCCTCCAGTCTTGATCTGTCTGTAGCATGGTTTTGGAACTCTTTGCGGTGCAAATGCTATTTGTATGCTATTTGTAGTTGTGGAATGTGATGCCTGAATGTATAGTATGTGGTGGAAGTTAGCTAGCTCATATTCCCTGATATACTTTCAAGCCAACTGAAGTGAGTCTAACCTACGATCCCCAAAGGAATCGTTGATCGATGAAGATTGTTTGGCCTTGTCACTTGTGGTCAAGGATGCAAGGGCAGACGCTGAAACCCATCAAGATTCCGGAATTCATCGGTTGGCGCCTATTCTTCTGGCGTGTCTAGAGTGATTTCTTTGAAGGGTTCACCCCAGCTCATTTTCCCAAACTTTGAATCGTGCAATATCTTAGCATGGGGTGAACCAGCAAGTGCATAGAGAAATTCCGATTGTTTACAGCAGCTCTCCCTGCCATTCTGCAGATCGTCGAAGGAAATTGTCCATTCTTCCGTTGGATTTCGAATATTCCCCAGATTGGCACCAGCAGATTTTGAAACCTGTAGCAGCTGATAACATTTCGTGGTACGAAAGGTACGAAATCCAACTGCCTTTGGCGCAAGTTAGTGCGGTGGTTTTGTCCACCATCTAGACCATGTCTTGCGGTAGTTCACCCAGCATGGCCAGCAAAATAAAGGATGTTTCTTTGCACTCCAAAGTTCGGTGCCAGATTTCTGCTGCCTGCAAACTTGTATACATGCATCTATATATATAGTATGTAACTAATAGATGGCATCCGGAAAAGATGGTGCATGTGCCAGAGAAACCCGAACAGAACCATATAAAAACCATGAGAACCATTGATTTTGCAGGGGGCATGTTGCCTGGAGCCAGGAAAGTGGGTACATATAGATGGCACACCATACATTAAGTAAGAGAATTAACATTGGGGGAGGCTGAAAATACATCTAATTTCAAACACGAACAAATAGATGGCATCTTCAGAACTCGTTTGTGGTATGTATAGACATGTATTTTTTTCCTTTGTGGGGATGAATTTTTGTGAGATGTGCCATCTAGAGGTTTCGAGTGGAGTATATTTTCCAGCTACGTTGTATGTATACATACATTCATGAATGGGAAGAACCTACACAACAATGGAAGTGAACAAAAGATGGGTGAAACAACATTTAGATGGCACACTGTACGTTTTTGTTTTTGTTGAAATCATAAGAAAATCAGCAACAGTAAGATGGCACACATACATGTGGGCTAGATCTTTCATCTTCCCAAAATGATGTTTTTTATACCCCATGTGCCATATATGCATTTGAGGAAATGTGCCATGTATTAGTAAACGCCTATATATATATATATATTAATAAATACATGCATATTCATATACAGATACAGTTGTATCATATTCCAAAAAGAAGTAATTGGACATGACAAGCGAATACCAACTGTTCCAGCCCTTGTCATTGCTTTGTTGACAGATTTGTTTGTAACAAGCGATTTAGCTCGAGCCCGGGCGGTCGGGATCAATGAAGTGGCCGGTGAGGATCTGGCTCTTGGTGCTTTAGCCTTCGTTGGTTGTTTGTCACTGGTTGGTGGTGATTGTTTGATGTTTATTGTGCTTACTTGTAGTATCATCCTCGTAGCTGTGTTCCCGAATGCAAATGCATATAGCTTAATGCCTTTGCAATTCCATATATCATACATGTCTTTTTTTTTTTGTTGTTGTTGTTGTTGCTGTTGCTGTTGCTGCTGCTGCTGCTCCTGCTGCTGCTTCCTTGCTCCTGGGGCCCGCTTTGTCTCAGGTCACCCTCTTTGCACAGCCAGTGGCTGCAGTGCGCAAAGGAGAACCAAACACTTTTTGCATGGCGTTTGGCCATCCCCTCAGCTCGGCCTGGTATGTAGGAACACGCCGCCAACTTGGATACCTTCGAGCGGCACGGGACACCACTGCGAGGTTGCATGACGTTTGCAACTCTTGTGGTAACTTGGCTCAGCCAAGTTTTTTCACTTGGTTCACACTTTTGAATCCAATTCGGAGAGAAATCGTCATTTATGTTATTCCTGTTCTAGATTCCTCTCATCACAATCAACAGCAACAGTTGTCCTTGATCATGGGAATTTAACACCCTGCAGAAAATAAGGCCTTATGAAGGGATTACTAATCACCATTGTCCCTTAACTGGGCCTTATCAGGGCCTTGTTTCAAGGGTGGGGGAGGCATTGGGCGGGGGTACCCTTAGATTCTCATGCTTTGAGGTGATGCAGGTATGAATACCTTGCAGAAAACATCTGAGTACTGTGGTGAGCTTCAGCAGCAATGTACCACCAGCCAATTACTGTTCAATCGCACTTCCTTCTAGATCAGAGACAGGACAGAGCTCAACACTGCTGGTAGTGGTTGGTAAAGACGTGCTTTTCGAGCTCGGACACAGTCAGCTTGGATCCTTGTGGTGTGCACATCCACCACTGTGTTTGCCAGGTGATTGTTGCAAGGAGAAGGTGCAAGAGAAGTACAAAGAGAATCACAGCTGCGATTAATTTCACGGGTTAATTGTTGGTGACAGACTTTATCATGACATCATGTGCATTCCGGGGGTGGGCCGTGTTTTGAGAACTCTTGCTGCTGGAAACCGCGACACGCAAAAAGTTCCCCACGCTTCCTAAAAGCATCCAAAAACAATCTTAGTCCTTTTTGGCTTTGCAACCTTTATCAACCTCTAATTACCCCTCAAATCAACTTTGCAACGTTCCATCGCCCGAAACCTCCTCCTTCAGGATTTGCTCGGGATATATGGGCTTCGGCGGTTGTGTGGAGGGCATCAAGGCAGGGATGCATGGCACTTCTCAGCTCCAAACCGCGGCGTGTGGAGTGTCAACAAAGGCTGCCATGGAAGCGAAAGATAAAGAATGCAAGAAAAAGAGGGAAGTTGAAACTTGGCACATCCGAAATTGAAACATATTTCTTAGGACACCTTAGCACTTCTATTCCAAGTCATCAGACTACAATGACTACAAGCCTTCTTGCAAAGATGCGAACTTGGCAAGGCAAGGGGTGTCAGAATGCCAGGACTTACTTGTCAGAAGCCCCCTGCAGCTTGATTTCCATTCTGTCACTGTGGTTGAGGAAAAATACCAGCGAGAGCAGCAGAAAGCAGAGATTGAAAAGGCTTCAGGAATGGACATTTTCGACCTCCATGCTTTTGAGGCAGGGATATTTTGCACAGTTTTCTCAGAATTTCCATCCAAATATACCACCCTTGGTACCTTTGACCAGGCTAAGGTGAGGAGCAAAGGCAAAGGCATTGACACTCCGTATCATGATGAGCACTTTGGCTTCAACAGTCCAAGTGTCGCTCCAAAATTTTGGGGCCGGGCTGATACCGTGGTGCATTGTGTTGTGGTACGGTTGTGGTACCAAGGTGCGCCAGTTACAATGCGCCCAACTGCAGCGCTGCCCCGCTCTGCGCCTTCAAAGGGGGCTGCGACCGAGTGTTGTGGACACTGACCTCAGTTCCTTGGTCATTTTTCAGGATGGCTACGTTTTGTTTTGTTCTTTGATGTTGTTGGTACATATACTGTATATATATATACATATATATACATATAGTATATTGAATACAAGATGAAAAAGCAGGATTTTGCAAGACATGGGAGTGAAGCTGAGGTGGAATGTTTGAATCATGCCCAGAATGTCATGTCAAGATGTATTATTGGGCATGGATACTTTCTGATTTGATTTGAAAGTTGATGGAAGGTAATGATTATGTCCACTTAGACTGTGTGTATTGATGGCAATCACATACCTCCTATTCCTCCGTTGATGCCGTCGATTGGCCCCAGGACTTGAATGAAGTCCAGCACTAAGAGAACTTGTTTTGCCACATGAGAGCATTTCTATAGGTATATCCTGTATAGATATGATGATGGATATCAAGGCCAGACTTTGATTGATAGTCGAAGCACTTTTTCAAAATCTCCCATCCTCCGATCCATCCTTTCCTTTGTACTCTTTCAAGGTGGAAGACTGGTTGGGAATGCTGAAGATGCTTCCTTGTGTTTGAAAAGCCTTCACACAGTGGGAAAAGACCAGGGTCCTGCAGCTTTGCCCATGGTGCAGTGGGACTTAAAATGAGTCTCCGATCAAGCAATTCCTGGGACAGGTTCAAAAAATAAGTGGGAAGGATTTCTGCTGCGGCAACCCGCTCAAACTACAGTTTTGTGAGGTAGAAACTGTAGATTCATTAGAAGTTCTGGCTGCAAACTTCCCAGCGCTTTGGCTCACCAGTGCTTCTCTCTTTGAAATAAAGCACATGCTCCCGTCGGTTCGCGCCATGTCGGGACGCCGTCTTCCGTGCTTGCTGGTGCTGCTAGGACCTGGATGCTGTTGCAAACGTCAGCAAATCCCTGTGCCGAACTGGTTGCAGAGGGTTAAATTAAAGATGAGAGATGGTCTTTTTTCTCAACACCTCGGAACAGAAAGAATCTAGCACCAATGAGTATAATGAGCTTTCCGCTTTAAAAGGGAATCCAAATGATTGCTCTTTGTCAGGACTCCTTGGCCTCTCTCAGCAACTCTTTGTGTCTACATCTCGCCGTGTTGCTGCTGGACTGCTCTTGGGCCTTGCCACGCCCAAGGCTGCCGTGGCAGATGCGATTGATGACGAAGTGGCTGAGTACATCAAGACGATGAGGTCACTCAGCAGTCATTGTAAAAGGTTCAGAAGCTTCTGATCAGAATCGAAGATGATTTGAAGTTTAAAGAAACTTAAAAAGAAGCTGATAGCATTCCTGATGACTGCACCAACACATCAGAGAGCAGTGTGTCAGTGTCTGAATGTACAACAACTTATTGACATTCTGGAGGAAGTCTTGAGTTTGAAATGAATTTGGACAGGGACAAGGATTTTTTTGCACAAGATGAGCTCTCAGATATAACTTTGGCACATCAGGTCCTACATCCTCGTCCAGCCCGGGGAGAATTCCAAACCCTGGAGAAAAGACTACAAGGAGCCTTCTTCCAATGACTACAACTACAACCTTGAGTTTCAGAAGGCTCAAAGTGAATTTGTTCGACTAAAGTATGACAAAATGAAAGAGCGGGTGTTTCGGCAGCATTTTGTCAGAGGTTTGTCAGGCCACATTGAATAATGTGATGAACATCAAGCACGTGTCATTTTCAGGCCAAAAATCGAAATCGGTTGACATCGACATGCAACGATCGTCCATAGTGTCTCTTAGGTCTTGATATTTTACCTGGAAGCCGTTTATCTAAGGTTATAAATGCTCGGAATGAGAACGAGAGGGCTAAGGTGGCTGGGAGCTTGCAACTTTTTGATGCTTCCGAATGTGTCATGAGCTCTGCTATCACACCGAATCCCATAAATGGAAGAAAGGTTATAATTTATATATAGATAATTTTCCAGTGGCGTGGCGTTTCTTTCTTTCTTTCTTTCTTTCTTTCTTTCTTTCTTTCTTTCTTTCCTTCTTTCTTTGGTGTTTGTTTGTTCGTTCGTTCCTTCGTTCGTTTCTGTTTGTCTGCCTGCCTGCAGTCTGTCTGCCTGTCTGTCTGTCTATTTGTTTGTTCTTGTTCAGACCTTTCTTCCCACTTTGCAGGCGTTGCGTGTGATGAAGGCTGAGGCCCTGAAAGAGGCCGTGAGCATCACTGAGGCAGACCTACTGAAGTAAGGTGAAGCAAAATAAAACTGATTAGCAACACTCGTAAGTGGTAGCAGTCGTACCTAAGAATACTAGTAACTCGTAGTAGGTAGAGTGTTTTTGTTACTTCGTTTGGGGAGGGTAGTGAGCGTATAAGGTGCACCCAAGAACATGTGGTGTACATGGATATCACCGTACTTATATACCCTTATGTGCATCTGCATTAAAGACTTATAGATGTGCAAGACATGAACACAACTAGGGAACAATGAGATTACTTGCATTGTTCAGATGAAGCACTCTTGTACAGATTGAAGGAGATGGAGCCTTCAACTAAGCTGATTTTGTGAAGATGAAGTGGAGTTGAGCCTGTTTTTGGCTCACCCTTCGACAGCTTCAAAAGGATTGCAGAAAATAACTCCAATTTGTGTGAAGCACTTCTATCCAAAGAAGCCAGTTCACATCTTTGACAGCAGTTAGCCCATGCTTTTTGTTGATTCAATCTGCAGACACCAAAAATCTGTAGGCCCCCAAAAGTGGAGTCTAGTAGATGGAGAGAACTTTTTTAAAGATGCGTTGGGTAGCGATGGTCCAAGGCAACGAAGAAAAAGATGCTTTGACCGGGCATGGATACAGCAATGCTCGTTACTAGGTCTGGAGGGTATGCTTTCAAGCAAAGGTGGTAGGTTGATGCTTAGACTGATGAATGAAGATTGGACGGCACTCGAGAATCTTGGCAGATGAGTGCACTGCTGCTTTTCTTCCCTCAGACGAATAGAAACAATAAACTTCCAGTTGAGCCATGGCGATCAAGACAGCTGGCGAGGTTGGAATGCCAGACATTGTATTGTGTGACTTATGTGATTGTTGGCAGACCCGTTTGAAGTAGGCAGTGTTTTTTTAAGACGGCCTTTGCCGTTTGACTGTTTTTGACCTGATCCTGTTCCATTGAAACCTATTTCGAGCTGTTCACCTTTCAATTGACGGCTCTGGTTGAAGGATATCGCCTTCAAGACACCTCAGACTCCCTTCACGCTCTCCTACTATGCACCGCATGACGGTGGTAGAAGGACAGGGCTGGGTGTGAGGGAACAACAGCCACTGTTTCAAATTGCCGTGCAGGGAGGCTCGAATTGGCACACTTCCAATTGGCATGGCAGAATATGCTCCCCAGCACAGGAACGTGAAGTGCCGTGCTTCAGCCCAGAGGGTAAGCAGACACCTTGTCACCTTTCAATATCAAGTAGATTCATTAGAGCATGACTGGCAATGCTTGGACTGAGTGGTTTCCAAATTTGTTCCATTTGTGCAAAGGCAAGATGCCACTTTGCTGAGGATGTTATGGATGGATGGATGGATAGATAGATAGATAGATAGATAGATAGATAATAGGTAGACAGGAAGATACATCTTGTATGTACATTTGCACACATAGATACTGTGGCTCATTCCACTTTAAGTACTTGTACTACTGATTTGTCACGAGCCAAGAAGCAAACACACCACATGATGGAAACATGCTCCTTTTTTGAGAGATGCTGACGCGATCAATCTCTGTTCGCAGATTCCAGATCGTTTTGGGTGCAGTTCCATTGAGAGAGCATCAGTTGAGCCAGGACCACCTATGAACGCGAAATCTCCACCTGCGAAGCAGTGGGACCCTTAAGTTACTTTAGTTTGTAGAGGGCCTGAGAAGCAAACTCACCAGCCTTGAACTTTTGAGTGGATTTCTGTGATTGTCATCAAAGTTGGTTTGCAGTTTGAAGGCTTTTGGAAAAAATAGTCAGGAGAGAGTCAAGCCAAGTCACTCTCAACTTTCTTTTCTTTTCACATGACCTAGTAGTTGAAGAAGCTGTGAGTTTTCTGTATTTTTTCTTTGCCATGAGCATTCGCAGCAGTTTCTTCTGAGCCGTTCAAACTGGCAGGTTGGTGACCAAGGCAAAAGCAGAGCTTATTTGAAGATGGACAGGTTCGCAGGGGAGTGCGGCTGCAGTGCCTTTGTTCACCTGATTCGGGGCTTCGGCTCAAGGTGATACTGAAACCAAAGACCATCCAGTCTACAGATGGGGGAATCAGGATGTAAAAAAGCAGCCCACGTATATGTGACTAATTTGACTCATTCAAGTGATAGTGTCAAAGTGAAGGAATGAAGAAATCGATAAAGATTGGTTGCATTTGAATGCATTTAATGTATACCGCATATCTTTGACAGGGTTTGTTTTTCGAAGACCCATGTGCAATATCCCAAATGCTTGCAACGAGAGATGTGCCTCCCACATCGCTCTTCAACTTTATGTCATTGCCCACGCGACCTGTGATCATCCAAGCGCCTTGGCAGCCTTGGCATTTCACCGAATTCTTGGAGTTGTTGATAGCACTTCTTCGTTTCTATTCATTCTGTTAGAAGTTCCGAGGTAGGCAAACAGTGTGTATCCATCCGTGGGAGCATTCCAATGTCAACCGCGGATGCGAGAGATGGGGAGATTTGGAAGAGCCGATTGTTGGACAGACGTTGAAATGAAGAAGTGGGCGAATGTGATGAGTAGAGGTAATGCCGAAGGATCAAGCGTTTTGGTATTAAAACGGATATGCTTTTCCAACAAATTGTTCAGATGTCTCCAACACCACGCCTGCTTAAAACCCTTACAACAGTCAGGAGCTCGAAAACGCAGGACGTTTGGACAGCTGCTCTCCGTTGATCGTGGTCTTTCAGAATACTGAGCTCTTAGACAAAGATGAGGTTGCAGTTGCCTTGACAGAAGCAGCTGATACAGTTCTTAGTTTGACTGTGGTGCATCTCTGTGAGTACACAGATGACCGACATTTTCACCCTTTGATTTTGGGGCATGGTGAGCCATTGAGCCTTCCAAGTCATATTGTCCAAGCTGAACGGAAAGGTGATCTCTATTTGGGCGATTCAGATGCAGCTGCATCATGGTTTGTTTTGAAAGAGCTTCATATCACAGCAGTGGTGAATGCCTCTCAGGGCCCGAATCAATTCCCAGATCACTTGACATATCTTTCTGTAGATGTGGCTGACAGTCCAGAGGAGGATCTATTGAGCCATGTTGACGAGGTGGTCCAATTTTTGGATGAGATCTTGTCCAATGGTAGGAACGTCTTAGTGCATTGTCACATGGGAGTTTCACGATCTGCTAGCTTGGTGATAGCGTGGCTTGTCGTTGCTTCAGCTGGTCAGAAATTTCATGCAAAAGGTTCCCGAAAGGCATTTGGATTCGAGATTTTGGATCTAACCTCCTTGTCAGTTAATTGCATAACTTCCGTTTGGTATGCTGAACACTTTGAGTTATGGTGAGGTATTTGATGCGCACTCGGGGGCTTGACTATTCGTCGGCTCTGGAGGCAGCCTATTTGCAAATTTTAGTCAGTCACGATCAGCACCTTTCTTTTGAGGACACAAAGATTCTGAGACGCTTGCAACAAGAGTGCTTTTAGCACAGAATGGGAAGAGTAAATTTGGAAACACAAGGGGAACGGACATGAAATGGACAGTAGGAGACACTTTTTTGAGGAATCCGGGACTCTGTAGATGGAACATTTGTCCTTATGTCCAAAAAATGGAAGGAATTCTTTCACGTCAACTAGTCAGGGGTTCTGTCCAAATATTTCCAGGATCCCGACGCCAACTGACCGGGTCCCGCAAACTCCACAGACCATTTGCTCAGGCGGTTCGAGACAGTCGATGGTGTGCAAGGCCCAATGAAGGTTTTGTGCAGCAACTGAGAATCCTGGAGCAACAGCAAGGGAAAAAGGCGGCGTGTCCTGTGATGGGCTGCAAGACATATGACGTAGCTTCCACAGCCACGGTCACCACTTCACAGTTGCAGCATTCTAAGTTTAGATATGTCATCGTCCTTCACCCTTGTTTGATTTCTGTGTTCTGCAAATATCAGCAAGCCATCCTGGCAGGCTCCCTCGCGAGTTTCTGGCACAAGAGGCCATCGCTACAGGCAGTGCCAAAGTGCCTTGACACTGCCAAAGCTTAACCACCGAGCGAAAAATCTCTTTAAGCAATAAAAGGGCAAGTGATTGATATACTGTTATACTGACGTACTACCCTGGACAAATCTCATGTAAGAGTCCGTGCTACCAATGGCTTATCCTTTACCACCGTGAGTAAGTTGTGCATGTGATAGATGCGTTGTTCCTTGAATGGGAAGGCAGGCTCCTCTGTCATGGCACACTCCGTTGCGGCAAATTCAGATGACTTCGCTCAGGTCCGGCGGGAGCAGCCTGATGCTCCAGCGCACATGGACCCCAAAGTCAAACGTGCCTCGAGTGGCAGTGTGTTGTTTTCAATTGACAATGGCAAAATGAGATCCAGTTGATGGCTCAAATCCTGCAAGACCTGGAATGTTAAAAACTAACGAATGCCCACAATATGAATACGGCATGGGTTGAATTTCCTGTGATTGACATGATTTACTTCAGGTTTCAGTGTTTTGAAACATGCCACTCAGAAAACAAGCTATGTTGGCCAAACTGGTTGAGACCGACGGGATTTTTGCCAGAAGGGATCAATGACTGCTATCCACAACACGGGAATTGGAAGCGCGCATGTCAAGTCTCAAGTTCAGTGTCGTAGGTACACATCATTTGCCCAGAGTTAGGCTTTCAAACTGCAGAAAATGCCAGGTTTGATGCGAGAAATTGCGGTCTCTGAAGGAATGAGGTGAGGTGGAGAATGTAGAATATGTGGATTTTGATATTTTCAAGCCAATAGCCTCTTCCAACAGCACGTGTGGGACCCAATTTATGGCCTGGTCAACCTGAAACTGAATGAGTTCATGTATGAGAGGCTCTCATGAATCCAACACGTTCCTGGACTCCTTTCTTCCAATGTTCCCTAAAGTTTGCTTCATTTTGTCAACCAGCAAAATCAGAATTTGGGGCGATGGTGAACACTGATTGCCAGGCAAGAGGTGGCTATGAATCCAGAATTTGTAGCTGACATCAAACGAAAGCACAAGGCCGGGAGATTTGCAGGCAGCTGGTGGGTAAAGACAGACAACTATGAAGTTTACCAACAAATTATTCACTCGAACCTGGACTTGACCCTCCTTTTCGTGATTTTGTTGTCTCAGTTCACTGTCAGTTATCTCCTTGTCCACTTGGACTTGCACCTGTGCAGCTTTTCATCTGGACAGACCTAGCAGGTGGACCATGTCACCAGCATTTTTACTGATCCACGACTCCCTACCGACGATTGTGGCATCCTTGGCTGGAAAGATGGTGGCTTTTTGGAGGTTGAGTGTGAACTCAGACTGCCTGGGAGTGGTCCAAAGGTTGCAATGGAACTAGAAGACGGTCACGTCATTTTCGAATCGGGTCGATCCCTGCCCAAAGGCAGTACGTACAACTTGCGCCATCAGTTCCAAGGGCACTTGGTCAGGGCCCTTGAAGAGAGGAGTTTGCGTGAATGAATCGCACCTGCTATTCATTCCATTAAATCACCAAGTCATTGCAGAACTTTCGTCATATTCTCACTTGCTTTGGCCTATGTTCTTGCCAGATTAATGATGTTTTTTTTTTTCAGATGCATCGATGAACATGCTTTTTAGGCAGTGACCCCTTGCAATTAGCATGTGCGAGGCTGATCGGGTGGACAAAAAGCACTTCCTGCAGAAGAATTTCTACTCTGTGCCTTGTCAATAAGCCTCAAAACCTCCAGGAACCTGATTTTCTTTATGAAAAATGAAACCCCGAGTTTTCTGGTTTTTCTTCAAAGATGCTTGTCTACAAAGATACTTGTCTATGAATCTTACGTGCTAGGCCAGCATCCAACAGAGCTGAGGAATATGTTGAAGCACTCGCCAAGCAACAGGGGCTGATGATGCTTGGCACTTTTTAGTCACCTGGGACAGCTTTCCGATTTCAACATGAGAAAGTTGGAGATCATGTGGTGACCTTAGGATGGAGAAGAACAAGGGTGCCTAGTCTGAAACGGCAAACATCCAGCAAGCCAGTCAGGCTCCAATCTGCAAATGCGTTTCACTGGGAGTGCAACCATGACAGCCGCATAATAAATTCCAACTAATCCTCGGGACCGTCCAATTCATTTCTTCCCATTCTTCTCTCTGGTTTACAGAGCTAAGAGCTAATTGCGCACTGGTTTGATGACACAAGGCATTCGAATACAGAAAAAGTACATTCTTGGGGTTGGTTTGGTCGTACATCTTCTTCTTGGGCGGGCAGAAATGCTTATCTGGCTCCCACTGGTAGCACCTGCCAGTTGTTCTCACAGGTGTGGTCTCACCATGTAGGTTCAGCAGTGGTGCTGAACATTCAGTGGCAGTGATGAAATCTCCAGCCATTCTTGCGTAGATGCTGAGCGCAAAGAGAGCTGCACCGCAATTGGAAGTCATAGGCATTGAGGCGAAAGATAGGAAACCATTCTGTCATATTCTGTCTGCAAAGAGATGAAGGGTACAAGTAGAAGGAACCTTGTCCATACCTTCCTCTGCTTCTGAACCTGGCAATCCTTATCCCGCATGGCCAATTTTTGGATGTGATCCGCTTCTCGGGCCACGGCTTGGTACAGTCCGGGACAAATTCAAGCGGATGTTTATTTTACAAAGTGACAAAGAGTATGGAGCATGGATTGCAAAAGTATACAAAACTTCTTAAAGCAATTACTGCGATATTGGGGAGATGGCAGGATGTTGCAGGCTCCAAGGGTTTTCCTCAACCAAAGGTTTCCCTGCAACAATTTTGGTTCGAGCAAAGTACCTCGTGGCCTGCGAACTACAGGCCCGCCGTTACAAGTTCGTGTTGTTGCCGGCTATTCGAATTGCTGACAGTGAAAGCTGTTTGCGCAGAAGAGAAGCATCATAGCAACCATATTTGCGAACACATCATTTTCTTGCATTTCATTGATATTTATTGGGGTAATACTGAGGCTCCTCTGCACCCCGCCCCGTGGGGCGGTGGCCTATGTCCCTTTGGCTGGTGCAGGTTGGATGCCAAATTGTCACGCTTAAGAACTCATGGAAACGATTCGACTTGTCATAAGTCAAAGCTAAAACCTGGGACAGGTTGTCATTACCGCCTCTTGTGTCCTGGCACTGCCCTCATCGGATGGTCCTGGCTGACTGGACATGACTTTGAAGGACATGTAACAATGAATGTACAGCACAGACAAGACTAATGACTACTGACTACCGGCTAAACGAAGGCTGGTTCTCTCCTTTATTCTTTTTGGTTGTCTTTGATTTGGTCGTTCCTGTCCCTGTTCTCCGGAGCAAGGTCCACCTGAATGCCCAGAAAGTACCAGCATCTGGCCGAGTAGACAAGTCATCCAATCAAAGCAACAGAAAGCATTGAAGCGTTTTAAGTCTCAGTCCCTGTGACACAGCCAGTGAAAAGCAATTGCCTGAGTTCACCAAGGAATGTCAAGGTACCATGATGAGCTGTGACCAGGAGCTTCTTTTGCTACAACTTTTTGCCCCTGTGGAGAATGGTTTCCCGATGTATAGTAGACGGCAAGGACGAAAGCCCATGGAAACAAAAGTGCACCCTAAGTTTGGACATGTTTTGCTCAGCCATACCCAGCATTGGTCTCCAAGCATTGTCACAAAATTTTCAAAAAATGTCCCTTTCGCACTGCATGAATGTTCTGACCAGCTATTTCCATTCATTCAGGAGGGTGCAAAAGATGACCCCTGTTCCCTCTCGGAATCTTGCTTGAAGACGTTCCACACTTGCCCAAAGAAAGGTGCCCGAGTGGTTACATTCTGGTTGCATTTCACTGTTTGGATATGATGGGGAAGTTGATGTTTTGGATGGGAAAGGGCAATGTGCAATATTTCCGGTCCAAAACCAATTTCTGGCGCACAGCTGGCTGCCCTTATCGCGCAGTTTTTTTTCGTTAAGCCCCCATGTCTTGTAGGCGCATTTCGACAATGTGAGCTTGGGGACCCTGGCAAGTGGGGCTAAGTCTTGGCCATGGGGCCTTGACTAGGGTGCAATATCTTCACTTCTAAGAATGCCAGCATATGCCAGCTATTTGAGACATCCAATGATCAATGCGCATTTCACCTTTTTGTCTCCTCCACGATTTTTGATTGAGGCGGGATGCGGAAAAATGCGTAGCAGGGAACGGTTGTTGCTAAGCTGCAGAGAATGTTGTTGTATCATAAGTGGCAGTCAATGCCTTGCCTGTGTTGCCTTCCATGAACCGTTTAAGCTTGTCCTGTTTAGCAATATCATATGCCCAGGCTACATTCGCTGCTGGGGCCGAAAAGTAGAATTTTCCAGCTGCGCGGAGGCAGCGGAAAGCCATGGTTGTCTCAGAATTCTTTTCTTTATTTCAAATGCTTGGAAGGGGTTTATACTTCATTCAATCATTCCTCCCATTTTGTGAAACATGCATGAAGCATCTGCAGGTGCCTATTGAGTCCTGCCAAGATTCCTATGTGGTGGACGATAACGGAAATGGTATGCATTGAAGCTCGCTGTGAAAGCCGACCCCCTTTCTGATTCAGAAGGGCTGTTCATGGGGATGTAAATTTGTATAGGTCAAAACACTGTAAATTATGATGTTTTATTTTTGATTCCTGGTGGTTTTTCTTCTATCTCAATTATAAATCATATGTGGCTCAGGTTAGACAATTAAGAAATATGAAGAAGCTACTCTGATGTTCACATTGGGCCTGACAAGAAAAAGGCTAGAAGTATACTTCAAACTCAAGACCTTTCGCAGTCAAATCTACCAGTCTCACTGGACCCTTTCTTTCTGCCTGTGGTGTTCTCCTTTTTGGATGCAAGGAAGGTATGATAAAGATATGTTAGTTGGACCTAATGAAAGTAACGAGAGCCACTGCGATTTGGTGAGCGACACGCTTGGATGGCCGAGGTATGCTGAAGACACATTCGGAGACTTGGACTGCCACATCTCTACCAGCTCTACCAGCTCAAGATAGGAAATGAGTTGAATGAGTTGATAATTTTTGTGAGTTTCCAAAGGAAGAGAGAATGTACTGAGATACCGGTTTTTCACCAAGAACCAGTGAGACCCTCTTGTGTCATTGACTCAAACCCCGTTGAAAGACCTGGTGATTCAGAGTTTAGTCAGTTACATCGAAGGCAATGAACCATTTGGTAATTTGGCCAAATATACAACATCAGCCAGTTGAACTGGAGAATCCCATGTTCATGGTGGCAGTCATCCTAGATGAAATAACGCAACGACAGATGCCCAGAGTTTCACAATTCAGACAATTATTTTTGCCAGGTGCCGCGCGGTCCAGATGTTAAAACTACCAAACATACATATTGCTCAGCCAGATGTTCCAACCTTTTCATTGCAGTAGTGCAAATTCATGCGAAGGAAAAACGCGGTACTGGCAAAAAAATTAGCTAAGATTATATATGGTTGTTCTACCAGTGGTCATTTCGGCATACCGGAATTTTGGACAATTGGCATTGGTTGAGTCAGATGAGTTGCTGACCACGCCGTTTCAATCCTATCACTGTAAGCTCAGGAATGCGTAGACAGGCACCGTGGGTCGGGGACATGCAGTGATGGTGTGATGGGATGCTAAGAGTCCAGTGGTGTTTTTGGGAGGGTATTTTCCACATTGCCGCAGGTTGAGCTGTTTCTCACCTGGGTCTGAGATGTGAAGCTCGAACGGAGATTCTGAGGGGCACCAGCAATTGGTGAGTGCAAAATCTGCAATTCGGAGCCAGATGTGAGTTGAAGATAGTTGAAGCAGAATTGCAGAGAACTCCACTAACATTGGGAAGAAGATGGAGGGCGTATGCATCTTGGTTGTTTGCATATAGTGGATGCATACCCAAGCTCAAGCTCAAAGTCGGGCAACAGAACACGAAGCAGAAAACAAGATGGTTCAAAATGCAATGTGTAAAATGCCTTCACCCATGATCCATGCTCCAATCAAGACTTGTCAGGAAGAAGGAACACATATAGCGTCAAAGCCTGTTATCTGGAAGATCGACAGTTTCATCCAGGTACAATATTCTTCCCTTCAACACTTGACACCTTGCAGCAAACAGAGCGATACCAACAAATGTGAGATCCTTTGCAGAGCTATGCGAAAGTGCTTGGCAGCACTTCCTGTGGTAAGTGTGGCACAGGTTGGAGTTGCCATAGGTGGTGGGTCAACATGGAAGCCATCTATTTGTGAGGATTTTGTGAGGGGGACTTTCAGGAAACTGGTGAGATTTCAATTTTCCCATTTTCAGGTCATTGGCTCAAACAGCTGTGCAGGACACGAGTTTCTGCTGTGGATTCCGGTGGACAAAGTCCCAAAATTGAGCCCCTTTTCAGATTGAGAAATACAAACTTTGATTCAAATTCCCAGCACCTTTTCTTAGTTGGATCTATTTGGAAACTTTTATACATTTGAACTACTCAACACTCAACACCCCAATTTTTGAATGATCCTCAGGGTGAAGAAGGTTTCCGCCGTCGAATCCCAGCTGTGACCTGATGGCACACGGGGCACATCACATCCCGCCGATTGCGCCATCCTCCCCGCTGCCCTCGCCTCGGCGATCGACGATGCTTGGTGACAGTTGAAGTTTCTGCCTCAAAGGATCCATCAAAAGGTACTGTTGAGCTGCTAAGCCATGAAATACTTGTATTCGCTTTGTGGTGTAGGGGAGTATGAGCTCTAGTTCTATCAATGTCTTGCACATGCGACTCATCCGAATGAGCATCTAGATCTTTCATCAATATTGAGAAACAATGGTACATATTTTTCCTTGAATGGAAAGGAATGGAATGGGATGGAATGGAATGAATGAATGAAGGAAGGGAATAGAATAGAATAGAATAGAATAGAATAGAATAGAATCGAACGGAACGGAATGGAATGGAATGGAATGGAATGGATGAAAGAAAGAAAGAATGAATTGATCGATGAATCAATTGTTTTTTTGTTGTGACAGGTTTTTTCAGATGTTGCTCTTGCAGCACTCAGGAGCCGAAGGCTTTCGAGTCCAGCTGCATTGGGTGGGACGCTTGGGACGCTGGGGCACCCAGCTGGAATGTTGTTGATATGCTACGCATTCAGATTTTCCCTTTCTTGCCTGAGTTTTCTTTTCCCAGAAACTGTGCTTGAAAAAGTCTTGATGTTTGTCTAAATGTCAAATCCGGACAGCGTTCGGTTTTGAGTCACCAAATCTTGCAGCAGACATGGGACAGAGCCAGCACCGGGATACCGACAAAGTTATGCCATGTGGGTCCAAATCTTGCGACCAAGACAAATCTGCTGGTCATAACTACAGTACCACAAAAAATCTGCACTAATTTCTGCATGATGGGAATAGCTTATACTTGTACATATATATATATATATATATTTGATTTCCTAATAGCATAGCACAGAATAGATGGTGACTACACATGTTCCCTAAACCATCCTAAGCCTATAGGCCTATAGGTCCAGTAAGCTTGTTGAACAGGGAGCGCCAAAACTGCCATGGCTGCGAAGGATGTGCCGTTGGACTCGGACGTCCAGGTTCATCGGATGCAGAGTTTTCAAGTATTCATTACGAAACTTCAAGAATGGTAGTATGCCACAGTATGACAGGTTTTATTGTCAGGAATTCTGGATGTCTTGATGGAATGATGGTGTTTCCCCACCTTTCTGTTTGAAGTCATTGGGAGTGAAAATGAAGTATATGCAACATGACATCCAATTGCCACTACCGCAGGACATGGAAGTGGAAATCGTAGCAGGGAACTTTGTGGCCGAGGAAGAGGTTCAGCAGTAGCCGTTGGTTTGATTCATTTTTCTTATGCATCTTAGCCTGGGATTTTCGAGTGCACCGGAGATAGCCCAGAAACGAAGTCTAGGATTTCAACAGCGTTGCAACAGCTGAATTGTAAGGCAGAGAATAGGAGTCATCCTGTCAAAATTCAGAACTAGAACCAAGGTTGATACACAATATCCCAATAATGCCACAATCCCCACCCCACTCCACTCGTAGTATGGATCCTCCGTCATCTCTGGTTTCAATTCAGCGTTGATTCGCGAGGAGCGTTGGCAGAAAATCACCGCCAACTTTGGCCTGCGCCGCTTGAAGGAGCCAATCAGACTTGTCATTGACCGTTGGGAGTTGGGTGAAGATCCAAACTCCAGGTGTGTCCGACTTTTTTGGGGATGTGGCAAACAAATAGTAAGGACCTTTGTTTTAAATCATTCCATGGTATTGACAAACATCATAAAAATTATTCCCAACAAAACAACTTCTGACACATATTGTTTCATTGACAAGAGAGGATTCAGATCGAACTCTGCAAAAGCTCTGCATCAATAGCCTCCAACAATGTTTCTATAAAGGCCGTTTGTAGGTTCGTAGAGCAAGGCTTTGCAGGACCAAATGATGGAAATCTCTGTTCATCAACCAACGCGCTGGCCTAATCTATACAGATTAAGGACCTTTGAAGGCCCCCACAATTCGGACTGATTTTTAGTTCGAAAGGGAACCAAGTCGAGGTTTTTGCACTCTGCAGTCCAATTCCTTCGTTTTGATTTCAGCCGATTTTGGGGATGCGGCAGAAAGGAAGAGTCTCCAGATGAAGCATTGCGCTTGATGTTGAAGGGCGTTCCAGATCGACTTCGCAGTCAGGTCAACGTGGAAGCTGGGGAGGACGGAAAAACTGCCTCGCGCCTCACAAGAAAAATGGTTGATTGTTGACGATGTGTCATTAACACAATAAGTTTGGGGGTGGTCAAACAGGAATTCTGAATCCCATAACTTCATTTTAGGTCAGAGGTGGCAGAGGTGGTGTTACATTTGCGGCTTGTGACTGCTGGAGGTGTGGAGCAGCTTGCTGATATCAGACGATGCAGTCGGACACTCAGAATGTGTCAGGGACCATGACCCCAAATTTTGGTGTGCTTACCTTGTAGCATGCTGGTTCTATCCCATTTCATCAACATCCCATGAACGGGTCATGTTGAGACCAGCAAGAGTGATTTCCAGATCACCACTTGCTTCACAGACGCTATGCCATACACTTGATTCCAGACACGAGGACCCCCTCAAAGAAGATTCTACTCTGGAGTCACTGGATGCCCGTGTTTTGCGGCAGATCAATGCGGACCTGCCCAGGACACAGAGCTATAAAAACTTTAGGGCGTGGATGGGGACAAAATTATTTTGCACATTCTTCGAACCCTTGAACTTCGAACCCTTGACTTTAAATGCAATGATATAAAACATCATAAGATCAAAAATGTGAAAAAACGGTGTCTGAACAGGAATCAAACCCTGACTTGGGGTTTCTTTTGACAGGACTTTTCCGACAGTTCCAAGCTTTGACGAAGCCAGGGAGCAACAACTAGGACAATTGCTCCGGACCTATGCCTATGATCATCCTGACATAGGAGTGGTTGACGTGGGTTTGGAGTTGGGACCAAAACATGCATTTGTAGGAAGTGTTTGGCACTAGCAAATTTGTTTTGAGCTTTGCAGGATACTGCCAGAGCATGAACTACGTTGCTGGACTTCTATTGCTTGTTTTTGAAGATGTATCTGCTGCATACTCTGCTTTCTTGGTCTTTATGCAGATTTTTGCCCTCTCAGGCTGGGGTGGGAAGGTATATTTCAGCCCAGTTTGGATTTTGGTTAACGTCATTTGTGGAAAAAGGAATCGGATCTTTCTCTGTCCAGGCTTGTACATTGAAGGGCTGCCACTGATGTTGACCTACAGCTGTGCAACCTTGCGCCGCATGAAAGACAGTATGCCGGAACTGCATGATCACTTTTGGCGAGTGAACTTCCGCTTCCCTCAGTTGCTGATTTGCATGTGAACAAAATTCGTTGCCAAAATGTTCTTTTTGTTTGATTCTCAGAAATTCATGTTCCGTTCACCCCATGGAAGTGTGACTGGTTGGAACCAACTCTCAGCTGGAGGTTTCCCTGTGCCTGGTTCATGTCGGCCTTTGTGAAGCTCCTGCCGTTGCCATTGGTGAAGCGTTTTTGGGATCTCCTTGTTTTAGAAGGTGGCGATGTTCTGGTGACTCTCTGTGTCACTTGGTTGGGAAACTGCTTTCAGCCAAACTGAAGGGCTTCAAAGGCGTTTTTAAAGCGTTGCTTTGTAAAGGGTTTCTGTAAGCATTGCTGAATCTCTGATGGAGTTCTGCTCAGGTGATAGTCTTGAAGACATTGCGACCTTTTCTACTGTGCTTAGAGGAGGATGATGTGTCAAAGTTTTTGGACTTCATCAGGATGTTGCTCTGTGGCAAGCAGCAAGATCCTGCTTTCCGGGCTTTCTGTGACCATGTCTGTGCCAAAGTCTTATGACTCACAAGGGCGGACGTTTGTTTCTTCATTCCTTTGCTCGCTTGGACATGATTTTTCAAGATTACATCGAGGCCTAGCCCAAATAGTTGGCAGGAGAGATTCTGGCTTCGGTTGCTTGGTTGAGCATTGCAAGCACTCAACCCATAAGTTACATCCACAACATCCCACAATATGTTTGAGACTGGGTGCAGTGCAGGTATGTATTCAACAGTAGTGCACGACACTCACGAGCTAAATTTGTAAATTGCATGTATGTTGGAACGGCCGCACCCTTCCCAGGCTCTTTGACCAGCAACTTGCTGGAGGCGCCCATAGTTTTGGTGATTTCCAACGCGAGCACCAATGCGTGCGAGAGATCTTGGCCAATACTCCTGGAAGCATTGACGTGGAATCCTTGGCAAAGGATTTTTCCTATCCGAGTTTCTGGGTCGCGATCAGCAGTTGACATGTTTGCCAATCAGCAATGATTGACGTCTTTGATTTTTGCAGAAGGGCACCCAACATCTTGCGATTCATCCAGTGCTACTGGTATTTGTGAATGACTGCTGTAGTAGTCTCACATAGTTTTGCTTTAGCAACTGCTACTTTCTTCCTTAGCTTCCTTCACCAAAAAAGTGGCTCTGAGGTCGGACGCTTCTGGCAACCTATCTAAATGTGATGACAAAACAACAGGGACACTTGGGTGAAAGCACTTTTGTTGCGGGCCTTTGATTCTGAAGTCATCGAGGCAGAATTTCTGCTTGAGACTCCAGAGGAGACCCTGGAGGCTTCCTTTGCTGGGTTTTGGAGTACAAGCATGCAGGGTTCAGCATTTGAAATGCGAGGAAGCATAGGGAATTGATTTCCAAACTTGGATTGAACAAAGATGCCCGCAAAGCGGAAGAGTACGAAGTTTTGGGGCTGGCAATCATGAAGTCGTGAATTCCTTTTTGTTAGGTTGATCAGATGTCTTGGCACAATGATTGCCTTTGAAACCTCTTTTTCCCAAAGAAAGTGTTTGTGTAACTTGTGTAGCTCAAGACTCTCAATCCTCCCACAATGGTTTAACGGTTCAACCAAAAGACCTAGCACTCCGAAGCTTGCGACGAGACAGCGATGCCTGCGGTTCCGGCGAATGGCACCTCCACAGCTTTGAGCCCGGCAGAGGCGCTGAGATGCTGACAGTTTCTGTTGTGGCACAGCCTTCTTGCATCCATTTGACATCAAAGATGTTGGACAAGTCCCAGGTAACTAGACAGGATTGTATGCACAGGAATGCTTTATTAATGAGATTCAGACAGTTTTCTGATTTGTGATTTGTTCACTCACGGCAAAATGCATGGGCGCGAAACGCCCCCACATTTTCCCATGCTATTGTTTTTGGTGGCCCTAAGCCATAGCGGACAAATCTTGTATGTTATCTTTTCCATTCTTCTTCCATCTTTCGGAAAAGATAATCACAGCTTATTCTTCTTTCTAGCTACTGATTTCATGGCCCCATTTTCTTTGAGATATTGGTGAAGACTTGGGTAAATCAATGCTTTCTGAAGCTGCTTTGTGTGCTAGGTAGGCCTTAGCCGTTGGGAAGGCCTTCGACAGACGTTTTCGGCTGTTTCGACAGAAATGTCTTGGGTACCTTGGATGATGAAGTGGATGGAGCTGGTGGCTGAGTGGATTGAGGGTTGGACACCTGAACGTTGGGTGTATGCCAACATCTTAGACGCCATTGTCAGTAGAAGAACATGGCAGATTATTGGAACATGACTGCTGAATTGTAGAGGATGTACTGTCCATAGGGGCTGTGTTGGCGCTAAATCATATTGGATTGGCCAATGACTGCCAATGACTCAATCCACATTCCTCGGCTGAACTGCCGAACCTCCGAGGAAATGAGAGATGGCATGAGAAGGCGAGATCCGATGATGAACTCCTAACTAGGATTTTAATGTTTGACAGTACTCAAATTGTGATCTCTTTTCTAGGGATTGCTCACTATTTACTCATCAGTGTCAGTGATTGGTGTGGAATCAAGTTGGAGGCTGAACAAGATCTTGGCGAAACCAGCGAAACCAGAGAGTCGCAATGGCTACAAGTGAGGAAGCTGTTGCTTTCTGCAGAAGGTTTCTTTGCACATACAGCTCATACACCCTTAGACACACCCGGACACACCATTGTTTTTGGCATGGTCCATGGCCATATTATCCTCCTCGTCACCCCTCTACTCCCTGTCGTTTCAATTTCTTTGTCTACTCTAACTACTGAGCTTGAAGGTTCAGAGAGAACCAGCTTGTAGCATCGGGAAATGCATTGGTGAATTGAGCAGATAGTCATCAGAGATTCAATCTCAGCAATGATGGCAAGTGCCATGAGAGAGGATGCATTGATGCCTGACCGGGAGCCACAGCTCTTTCACCGATGATGTCAAAGCGAAGCAGAAGCGAGTCTTGATGGTCAAAACGGTTGTCATACTCGAACACATGCTGTCAGGGAAGTAACATGCTATGGTTGCACACAGATCATTTGTTTTGGCCATGTGGCTCGTGTCGTAGAAGACCCCTGACTTTGCGGTGAAATTTCTGCAAAGCCAAGGAAGGTTAGATCCAAACAGGCGCAGGTAGCCAGTGAGATCGAATGTGACAAACGCAAAAACACCGAGCGCTAGCCAGACTCTTTTTCTGTTTCGTATGCAGAGATATTATGTGATACGATGAATACGATGTGATGCTGTGATGCTTCCTTCCTTCCTTCCTTCCTTTCTTCCTTTCTTCCGTACCCCATGTTCCACCATTTCCGAGGCCTCGTGGCACTCGACCTGGCACTTCAGAAGGCTCTCCACGACCTAAATTGGATTCCTTGGGTTTGCCGGACTCCGAGCACCGGCCGCAATCACCAGGGCTTTCGCAGACCTTACCCAGGATAGGGTGAACAGATGTTGGGATGTTAGGATGTTGGCCAGATGATGTTTGTTGTTGGAGTGTTGAGTGTGAGTATCGCTTTCTTTCGGAATTGTTGGTTGAAGTTTCAATGGAAAATAGCAAAAGTTGAGCAAAGCTTCGATCTTGTATCAATCTGCCATGTAGGTGCAGTATGATTGGGCCCATCTTTCGTGACGTTTTCATGACAGGAGATCGTCCAGCGGCGCCGGTGGCAACTATCCAAACCTCTTATTGTCGCAAACCTTGCCCAGGTCGCAGGGGTTCAGTTGGATCCAAACCCTCCATTGATGTATGATGATTGGATTTGAAGCATTGAGTTTTGAAGTTTGTCACATGCAAATGGCCAAGTTGGTCCCAATAGATTTGTGCAAGGCGTTTTTGGGAAAATCGACACCTGAAGGCCTTCCACCAGCGGCGGTTGTCGCTCCAATGCAAGCTCACCTTTGCCTTCCCCTCGCCCACCTTCCTCTCCGTTGCTGGTCCTGACTGATTTTGGGGTATAAGCTTATCCGGCTTATCCACTGAAATGATCAAGAGAAAAGATCCACTGATACTGAGGTCTGGTCGAAATGGTATGCCAAGCTCACCCTTATCCCGGCGCTATGATTTGAAACCGCCAGTACCACCAGCCAATGCGCCATATCAGGAGATGGGACAACTGGGGGTTGATGGGTTCCATGTGCAACTGGGAGCTCGGCTACAGGCGAACACTCCAGCTCCACTGGAGAATGCTGCCTTGGTCACACGCATAACACAGATGCGCTTGCCAGAGGTGCCAACAGATACTGTAGATATTTGTGGATGGTATAGTGATGCAGAAATAGATGATAGATATAGATAGGCTGTAGATCTAGAAGGAAATATAAATCCTGCCAATGGGACCATCCAAAGGGTTTTCGTGATCATGTCAACACAATTGCTGGGAGAAATATGTTTCCTTGCTTTCAGACTGGAAAGGTTGGCATTCCAGCTTTCCTCTCTGAACATATCAAGAGAACACAAAGACACACTTCAGCTTGAGCCTGTTCGAACATGTGGAAAGAAGCAGGCAGCCTCAATTGTGGATGCCATTGTGAATGTGGAGGGACCAGGTTCGGAAAAGCTGCAAATGTTGACACTATTCGACCTTTTCGATCCCAGATCCGTCCAATCATGTCTTTGATTCGAGGTGAATCGGAGCTGCCAGTCGTGTGCGAGACGTTTCATCAACGTGTCGCAGAGATTTTCAACAATTTGCAGCTCGCTGGACTAGGCGGGGCACAGCGGAACATTTTCTAAATCATTGACGCTTGGTACCTTTTTTTGAACAATGATATATAATTTATGTAATGACAGGGTATGCTTGAGTTTTTGCTGCTCAACATGCGGTCATCAAAGTTGAAAACTGGCGTGGCATCTTGGTCACCTTTGGAGCCAGGACCTGCTGTGTCATTGATCACCAGCATGTCGGAGGCAGCCGACATAGTGCCCTTGTTAAAGCCACAGGATAAGCTGCAACTCGGCCAGAAGTGTTTTCAAACGTCTCGCTTCTTGCTTGAACATTTGTGTGGATTTCTTCCGTATACTGTAACCCACGGTGTACCTAAATTTACACAGTATCTATTACACGTGTTACCGCAAATCAAGATTGCTGGTTCCTGTTGAAGGTCTGTACATATAATATCATATAATCAGCTGATTCTTTTTGATCCGCATTCCATCAGAACGACCTTGAGGAAAGGACTTTTAGAGTCGCGGCTCAACTGCTTTTTGCACCAATCTGCGCGCATCCTTGATGCTCGTGTGGAGAACAGTGTGCACAGCAACCGCAATGCGCAGGGAGGAATGTGCCTTGGTAGAGATGAGTCATGTTTTCCAAAGGCTTAGCTGGCAGAATTGGCGGCAAACAGTGACACAACAAAGGAAGTTCTGTGTGTTGTGAGCGGTTGTGATTTTTGCAATTTTTGCATCAGTGCCAGATGTGTTGTACTCTTAGCGCATTGTTAGCACAACAAATCTGCGGAAGCATGAAACATCGGAACAATCCTCAGGCTTGGTGAGTTTGACCACCTCTTGCTGTGCCATGAACATGCAGAGATGTTGGCCCACAACGGCTTGGCCTCCTTGAAGAGTGTCACTTTGTAAAGATCTGGTGGTTCCTTTGTTTTCCAGCAGGCAGATTTGACGCGTGGCTAGCAGATCCTTTTTGTTTGTCTTTCTACTCGTTGCATGACCTTTAAAAAAGTTTGCCACACTGAGGTGAAAAAGACCATGGAACATTTGCTTCGGCTGGTGGAAAGTGCGCCCCTCTTGGATTTGCAACACCGAGTTGCTGAACTTTTGAAGACGGGAGAGAGGAGCTTAGAGGACCAGAGGGGCAGCTTGGGGTTGGGTTGGAATATGAGGGATGGTGAATGGCTTGAAAAAATGGGAACCTGGATACTGAATTCTAAGAAAGATGAAAGATAGCTGCCATCTGGATGTGCAGGAGGGATTATTGGATCGATTGAGGAACTTCTCGCTCAAGAACCGCACCTTTACAGACATGAGAGCGTCGTCAGATGCGCTGGTCGTGATGCACCAGAAAATGGAGCTTCCCTTGTTCCTTCCGCAAGTGGATACTTGGCTTTTGAATGGCTGGACCGGATCTTCTGATCGCACTGATGCTCAAAATGATCGACCCACAAACTGAAGCGTTTGATTCCAACCTGACCGTGATAGATGCTCTAAGGAAGACACCCTGTGTTCGGAGCTTCCTGCCCTTGTAAAGGCTTGGAATTTGGAGCGTCTCCAAATGGAATGTGAGACAGAGGCGCAGCAGATTGTTAATACATAGAGCAAGTCAGAACTCAAGCGAGGACTTTTCACAGCAACCAAAAACCTAGAGGCGTCTGGTGCAGATTGGACATGATATCACCTTGGACTCTGGATTCCCTTCTGATTCGAGGTTTCCATGGCCTTGGAAGTTTTTTCGTGCTATTGAAATGCCAGGCAGGTTTGCAATGTATCACACGATCGTCCAACAGAGTGTGGGAGTGTGTGAACGCCGAGCTTAGCAGCAGGCCATGCTGTCTTTGGAGTTTTGCGGCTCTGAATCCCTCCAATTGCACTGGAATTTTTCAAGTAACATCATATCAGTGTGGGGCATCCTACCATTTGCACTTGCTAATACCTCTGGTGTCGCCGTCTCAAACTTCTGACCCCCGAAAGGTTTCTAGTGCTATTTGTGAAATTCTAGTTTTGCATTAGTTTGCAATGATTGGTTCTGAAGTTCAACAGAGCTGTTTGTACAAGGCAGCTTCTCTTGGATCAATTCCCACTCACCGATTTGCTGAGTCACCTGCAGAGGCTCTTCCTATGGATGCAGGACATCATCACTGCGCTACGAAACAGTCGTGGCTTCGACAAAGCACAGGTACCAGTGACACAGGGATGGCGTGGAGCACTGCAAAGGATGCGGTTCCACTCTTTCAGAGACTGTACACTTACACCACCGAATGTGAGGATTTCATAGAATTTGGGTATGAGACATGGGCATTTCACAACTCAAACCTCCCTTTGTTAACAGTACATCCCATCGGGGGATTCTGACTCGGGCTAGGCAGAGATCCTGCGCTGGAAGAAGATGGCCCTTCGTGCCAACGGCGTTCCTAGACAAGCGAACGTTGTTTTCTGTTTTTGTGACGACACGTTGAATGTTGAAGATGATGGAGTGGTTGATTTTGAGAGATTTGATGGTGGTGGCGATTCTTTTCTGTGTTTGAGAATGGGATATCCAGAATCCAGGCGGAAATACAGATTTTCACCCTTTCAAATTTACACTGGACCACTTTGTATCACTTTGCAACAAATGCTTCAAGCTCACTGCGTGATCTCCTTTTGGCATTTGCAAGAGGTTGGGATGGTGGTCTTTGCCCCTGAGATGAAGGACAAAATTATTAGCCTGTTTGCAAGGCGCATGCGGTGATGTTTTTCTGCTTCATCAATTTGCCTTTGAGCTGTGGTTTGAACGGATCGCCATTGTGTTCAAGGACTTTAGGTAAAGCTATTTGATTGATGAACTTGTTTTCAGCCATAGGTTTCTATGTCATATAAGACACTGGCTGAAGGTGCTATGATGACTACTTGGGGAATCCCAATCTCTCTGAGCACGCGGACGAAGTTGATCGGATGCTCTTTCAGGTGGAGCTGTAAGTTTATTTGAGGTTCACCCCATTCGCGAGGGGATTCATCATGTCAGCTCTGCCGAAAGGATGATTTTCATGATCAAATTTAAGATTCATATTCCTCTATTTGTAACTAGTAGTACAAGGGATTTTCAGGGTTTTGACCACTGCTTGGGCAAGTTGGTTATCGCCCAGTTATGGCTTCTGTGGAAGCATTTCATGATCCTCTAGCAACCGTATTCTAAAGGAGCTTTAGAGACGTCCAGAGTCTTAGTGGTTAGGAATGTGACGGATGCCGAGGCAAGAGGTTGTTTAAAGGTTAGGTTATGACGCAGGCCAAAAGCAAATTGCAATACCCCCACTCTCAGGACTGGCCATTTTGATTTGTAACAAAAGATATCTTTTACATGATGGTACTGGTGTTCAAAGATCAATTAGGACCCCGCCTCTCTCTATTCTTCATCCTCTTCATCTAGGTTATATCAGTACGTAGTGGTATGTACATCTACACTCGTGCAATATTGCTTGATATTTGTACATCTATATCAGTACCCAATTTTCTTTTCTTTATTTGCGTTTCTCTATATAAATATATATATATATATATACATTTATAATACATAAATAAACGCAGAGACACCTACACGCCTTGTGTCTGATCGTTTTTCAAACGGCTTCACTTGGACGATTGTGAGGTCGGAGTAATCATGGGTGCAGATCGCAGAGTCAACCCTGCAGATCTGAGGAAGGTGCTCCTGAGCAGTCTTTGCCGGCGCTGTGGCATTTGAGTGAAAATTGATGCCAGGAGGATATTTTTGAGTTGTAAGGGAATATGAATTCATGTGGATTGCAGGAATAGTATGAGATTTTTCTATGAAAATCCCCGTGTGTGACTGTCAGTAACAGCACGGAATCAAGCTCCACAAGAAGACCAGCGACCACCTCATATCATGTCATATCATATCCTGACCAGGCTGGGACCTTTGGCGCCAAGCCTGCTTTGCCCAGGATAAGTGTTGCTTGTCGGGCTGAGAGATGAATGACTGACTTAGCAGTATCTGTATTTCAGATGAAAAAACGTTTGCTTCTTTTCTTGATCTTCCTTTTGCCTTGCTTTTCACCTGCCAGTTCTGCCAAGGTTTCTGGCTTTGATTAATCTGGAAAACCCCCATGAATCGCACCCGGTAAACTGCGTGGGTTGGCCGCGTGAGACGCAAGCCCATGTTGCATGACACGCGTGGTGCCCTGTAAACTGGCAGACAGCAAGAGATACCCGAATGTCACCGGTTCAAAGTGGTCAACAAAATCTCTTCAAAGCTGCAATGATACAAAGGGAGGCCTGACTCCGCATCGATGTCGAAGGCTATAGGTGACATTTCGGGCACCAAAAATGCTGGATCTCTATTTTATGTCAATCCTAAGAGCTGTGTGTTTTTCTTTGCTGGAGTACATGCACACTAAAAGCGTGCCTCCGGCAGTCAATGGACAAGAGATTTCAATCTGTGTCATGTGGAAAGGTGATAGACACATGTAGACAATGAAATCTCAAGTCTGACTCAAGCGCACACTCTAATTCCCTCCAAAGGAGGATGCTTTGAGTGCTTTGAAATCCGTCGCTTCTCAAACCTCCAAACCTGGGAGGATTGAGGGTGTCTCTTAAAGCACATACTGTGGAAAGCTTGGGTTTTCCTTCGTGCCTCATAGTGGGTTTGTGTGCTCAGGCAAGAGTGCATCAACGCGCCGCATTGTCTGAAGTTTGCATTGTGACCCACTGCCCCTACCCAGAAGGGTTGGTTCAGAAGTGCTTGTTTGCAGTACTTGGTGTGATCAAAGCCTGCTTCCGAACTGGTTCTTTAGAGCTGACAATTCCTGATGTATTTTTTCTTGAGTCCTTTTCCAAAGCTGGAGTGGAATACAAGCCCTCTCAAAGGAGTTGCCCAGCTTCAGTTAAGCCTTGAACCAGGATGCATCCATGGTATCTTGCTGGGAGACAGGACATTCAAGGCGATTCTAGTTGGATATTGTGGGGTTTGTTTGCAAGACATCCAAACAGATTCCAATGGCACAGAGTCTTTTGCTTGTGGTGGGTGCAATGGAGAAGGAATCGTTTCAAAGCTAGAGTTTTTGAAGGCAAGTGTGACGATTGTCACCAAATTCAGCGTGTGTCAGGGAATCCTGCTGCGACAAACCATCTTCGTGTTTCGATTCGATCTACACAAGGAAGGACTGACTGACTGACCCACTGACTGGCTGACTGTGTGAGACGGTCACGGGAAGTTCCACTGCCCACTGCTTCGAGACAATCCTTCCCCATTTTTTTTGCGCATGTGACACCAAGAAGATGTTCAAAGAGATGCGAGTGTACCCCTGGAAATGCCCACACGTGAGAGTAACACTTCCTTGTTTGGTAATCTCACCACTTGAGAACGATCAAAGTTTTCCTTGTCGTTTAGCAGGAATGTTGCAGCACCGGTTTTGCACGGCTGTATCCTACAGCCGAATCTTTAGAGGTTCACTGGGAGGCATGTCAGTGGCAGCTGTTGCATCGGTTGGCAAAATTGCATTTGTGAGCAAACTGGATTCACTGGTCGTGGATGGCCATGGATGTATTTGTATGATGTGATGTATCATATGATTAGAGATTATACCATCATATGAATATATATATATATATATAGTATGTAATAGTATGTCATATTGCATACATTTAGAGTTTTTTGCAGAGAAATTCTCGATTAAGTCGCAACATCCACCAACTTACAGAAAATGGAACTGACTATTGACTTGATGGACAAGTATCCTGATTTTGCTTCAGGATGCGTCACGATGGGCAGCCTGCTCCTCAGCCAGCAGGTTTGTCAGGTATTGTGTCCGCACGAAGAAGTACCTGCCAAGAACAACGAAGAATATTTGAAACTTTGCAAGAAATACACAGCTGCTTTGCGTGTTGCTGTGCTGTGCTTCTGAAACGAAAGCTGTAATTTATGGGAACCCATTGCTATTTGCAGCACGCAAAGACTGACATGACAGTGAGAAGATATGAAAGATTTGCAGCACAAAAGCCATACTTGCAGTCCTCTGCCCCCCTTCAATCCCACAACCAGTGTGAATGGATTGCCGTGCCTGCCTGGGAGTGGGAACTGTCTCTCATGTCAGATCCTCCAGTCAACAGAGATGTTCACAAGAAACCTGCTTGGAACCAGGGCTTCTGAATTGAACAATCTATCTGTTGCTGAATTTAGAAGGTGGATGCACCTTGGAGACCTGCCCCATGAGCTCGAAAGATGAGTGGATATACCATTGTAACGCACATCGCAAAGCTCGAGAGAGCTGTGCCATCGAGTACATCACTCATACGATAGATGCTTCCACCACAGCCCTGGTTATTGATCGACCTCCACTCAGATCCAAAGCTTCCGCCTCTGCAATCAAGCTTTAATGTCGCGACGCTTTTAATGCATTTTTTCACATATGCATTGTAATCACAGTGGCACCTTTGATCAATTTGAGAGCAAGACGGAATGCCAGATTCCATAATTTCGTCGGATCACTTGATGCCTGGCAAATGCTCCGTGTCCCTCAAGATTCGATTGAACCCAAAGCTTAAATCAAATGCGAACAAAGAACACTGCAGGGGTGCAGGTCCTGTGAGTCAACTCACTCAATCAGATAGCTTCAACGGAATCCAACAGAGGAATATGTCGTGGAAACTTGCTGCTCAGATCCTGAAGTTCAAAGCATAACGCTTAAGTTGGACCATTCAATCTCCGCAACATGTCGTATGCCTGGGCAAACCACAATGACCCCAGCCTTCACTGGAAGGCGATTTAGGACTAGGATGAATTCCTGCATAATGCCCTCCCCAAAGCTCAACTCTCAGGCGGATGACGAGCCTTGGACCCATCCATCCTTCAGTTCCACCCAGCGCGCCTGGGAGGTCGGAGGGTCCAGAGTCAGTGGGATATGTGGAGGTGCCACTGTGAACTGCGAACAAATTCAATGTGGCCATTTTGGATCACTGTTCCGAGCGCTTCCCTCCCCCAATTCGCTTCGAAAAGGGCAGCGCCAGACAACTACCAAACACCAACGCTGCATTGTGAGAAAGAGGAGTTGGAAAAGAGAGGTTTGTGTGAAGGATTCGGGCATATCCATGAAACAACAGTGAAAGCAACTTTTTCCCCAACAGCGGAATGGTGAGTCGGGCTTCTGGACAAGGTTCTGGGAAGGTTGCGGGGCAAGCAAGCAGGTTCCGTTCAAGCTGGGGTAAGGTTGGGCGAGGTTTGTGGGAAAGGTTTCAGGCAGGGTCCGGGTTCAGCAAGGTTGCTGGCAGAGGTTGCGGTTGCAGATGGTTCCAGGGTAGCTTCTGTGGAGGCTTTGGGGAAGGTTGCGGGAAAGGTAACTAGCAGGTTGCACCAAGGTTCCGAAGAAGGCTGTAAGGAAGGTCCTGGGCAGCTTCCGAACAAGGCGTTCTACAAAAGACTTGTGCAATGAATTTTGTTTCCTGCATAAATAATGACCGTTGTTTTGCAAGCAGATTTTGTAATACCCTCCAGTGTTGATGTCAGTCCTCCTCGTATTTATGACTTCATGCTGTGTCGAAAGCTTTTTTAAAATCCAGACCACCTTAAGCATTGTCAACGTGAAGCAGTTTGAAGGAAAAACATTGCCTCAAAACAGTAAATAATATCCTTCTAAGATTTCAGTACCTGGAGAGTTTCAAGTCTGAAAGTGTAGCCCATGAAACGGGTTGCCTAGTAGCGGAGGCCAGCATAAGCAATGCCTCCATTCGGATGTCCCAAGAGGTTGGACCTGGCATCTTCCAGTGCAGAAGAGAAATCATTTGAGATCATGGAATCGAATCATGAAATATCCATTACAAAGTATTCTTGATTCAAGCATATAATAATTACTGTAATTGTTTACAGATTCGATTAGCACAGATGTCAGCTTCTGTTCTTTCCTTTACCTTATTTTGGGATCATGGTTCAAGTGAGCTGCTCCAGGTCTTAGGGCATCACTTGGAATTTATGGCTGCCGGGTTCTGAAAGACTTGGGCTTGACCATTTTGGGAAACTTCTTTTGAAGAAACAGCTATCATCAACTATTTATCTGTTTTCTAGCTACTTCAACTGGTAGCAATATGTGTTACCATTGTGTCGTCATTTCACTCGCCTCGCTGAGTTCAAACGTTCTGGACCGGCTTTGGGCAAAGTCCTCGAAGAGCTGAGTTTGGATCCTGGAAACCGAAAGATCTCCAGATCTCCGGATGAGTCTGGATTTCGGTGTTCCGAGGCGAAGACCTTTACAGATTGGGGCATGTGGAACTACCCAAACAGGTGGGGTTAGGGGTTACCTGTGATGAGAGTGCTGAGATGAAACATGTTTATGAGCAGGCCCATCATCATCATCGTCATCATCATCATCATCATCATCATCATCATCATCATCATCATCATCATCATCATCATCATCATCATCATCATCACCATCATCATCATCATCATCATCATCATCATCATCATCATCATCATCATC
>DF239511.1:0-193591 GCA_000507305.1 Breviolum minutum Mf 1.05b.01
ACGACGACACGAGGAAAACAACGCGAACACAGGTCCAACCCCAGACCCCAACTATAAACGGGAACCCTTCGCTACGCATTCGGGAAAAAAACTGAAGATGGCAAAGGCAGTAGCCTACCACTTTTGTCCCCAAGAATTAGGATGAATTTGGCCATCCTTCCTTGATCCCCAACCTTCCTGGATCTCTTTCAATTTACTTTTTCAAGGGGAGAAAATCCTGAAGAAATGGGACTTCCTGTTTGCAACAGAGGAATTTCCTGCATTGATGCAGTAACCCACCAATCCCAGAATGATTTCTGGAGTACACAGGAATTCTTCAGATGTCAATTCCAAGAGAAAATCATAGTGTTCAAGTTCTGTGGGAAACCTTGAAATCAAATGAATTCATCCTTTTGGATGATACAATGATACAATATCAACATGTTAAAAAGACATAAAAAGACCAGCTCTTGCATGGAACATTTTCCCCCCGTTCTTTCCTAATGTACGAATTCGCATGCTATCAATATTATATGATATTCTATGACATATGATATCCTATAACCACGAATCATTTGAAGGCTTCCCGCGTACAAACAACAAATCCAATACGACGGACATGATGGACTTTATACCGTCACCAGTCTCCTTCCTTTCACCCGGGTCCTGTCTCAACTGCAGGTGAACCGGGAAAGGCAAGGCATTGCCTGAGGATTTCCAGGTTCTGTGCTGAAAAAAAAAGGTAAGTTTAAGGGTTAAACAAATACTTTTACCATCTCAATCACCATTGATTTGGCAAAAGTCGTTTAGTCAATAACTTGCTGAAACGCCCACTGTTTGCGAGGCCGCTAGGTCAGTTTCTTTTGCCCGCCATTCGAAAACTGCTTGATCTCAATGGCAGCATCACACAAACCTTGCTCAAACAGCCAAGTTGCGGAAATATTGCCCTGCGAACAATGAGACAAAGACACCTTGCCATCAGCTGGAAACCAAAAACATCGCGACTGGAAGGATGGCTAAGATCAGTCGGGATAGCTGAGAATAAAAGAGGGGTTCAATCCAAAGTCTCTGGAAGAAACCTCTGTCAAACATTGTCAACCATGTTTTTTGGGATTTTTTTTGAAGAAAAGGCGGGACAAGTTTGGTTTGCAAACGGAAGTAAACAACAGGGTTGGCGTCATCTAACCATACAATATCACATGATTACCTTGTCTAGCTCCCTTACACAAAGAAAAACAGGAAAAAAATCTATAGGCGCAACTCGAAAAACGTGTTCTTTCCAGGAACTCCATCAAGTTCCCCCTTCTAAAATAAAACATTTTGATGGGGATTTTGGGGTGGCCCTCTTCGTGCGATGTTTGCTGACACCTTCTTTGTGATGCAAACATTGTGGAGGACTGAAAAAACCCACATGCTGATGGATACCTGGAGGCAAAATCGAATCATAGTTCATGACATGTAAAGATTTTTTGCTATTCAACTGAGGTGATAGTCAAGCGGTTGCAAACCGTTTTGTCATGAGGGATACTTACAACTTGTTGACATCAAGAAGGACCGGCCAAAACTCCAGTCCGTCACCAACATCACCATCAACATCATTAATTAACCGTCATCATCGTGGTCACTATCATCATCAAAAGATGAGTCCAGTATAGATTGAATGAGTACATGTGCAATAGTGTTTACCTTTTATTGACTTGTGACGAAAACCAGACATGTGTTCGAACCTACTTATATATTTGGCGTGAGTGCGTGCACCCCCCCTTTCCAAAGGCCTTTCTAAGGTCTTTCTATCTATGGAATGGGTTTTTGACCTTGGGGATGTTGAAAAGTGCGCAACTCAGGACTTGAATGCACATAATTCAGAATACAGGCGGCACACGCACATTGCGGATGCGTGCACTATGAAGCTATTCCATGACGGGGGAAGGGTCTTCTGATCAACCGCATGTACAGTTTTGCCATGTCTTGACAAGTAGAATGAACAAATTGTTTGAACTCTTGATCAAATTGTTCTACTATAGTGCTTTCTGCATCAAGTGCTCCTTGGGCTTTTTTTTCACAGCCTAGAGTTGAAAAGAATCGCTCAGAAGCGAGTCACAAATAAGCTCAAGAATGCCTTACTGTAGACATGTCTACAGAGTTCAGAACGAACACCATTACCAGTGCAAATGAACTGGGGTATCAACTTCACGATGGTATTGACAGTCCACAACAATCCAATAAACAGGAACAACGCTCTACCAGAAGATCCTTTTGCGATCATTCAACTGTGTATATTGTATATTGTAGAAGTATATGATCTGAACCTTTCTGAAAAAACCGAACCAACTATATATAACTCAATGAGTTCTTGCAGTTGCTTGTTTTGGATTGGGGACAAAACATGCGGAAAACCAATTGTCCTTGGAACATGGGGTACCAATCAGCTTTAGGGATCTTTTGGGGCCACTTACTTTGAGACACTAATTCGTAATGATGAATGTGAAGGCTCTGATTATCTGGTTATACCAACTATAACTTTACATACAGAAGTACCTTGATTTTAGAGCACTCTCAAATATGCAAATCCAATGGACACTAGAACCCGTTGAACCACCTATGCTCGGCTTGCACCGGCCTCCATTCACTGCATCACCTCAAAAGGAAGGTGTTTTGTTGACATCTCCAAAGTACTTCAAGAGCAGGGTTCAAAACCAAAAATGGCAAGATGGTAACATGATAGTTCTTTGGAGTTCATGTAGGCATCGTTTCAGGTGCCTTCAGTTGGAATCCGTCATTTTGAATGTTCCTTCTGTTGTTTACAACTTTCCGATTTTGACAGCATCTTTGATGACTTCGGGTCCGTACATCAAACTACAGCGTCTTTGAACCGCCATCCAGCGGTCTTTCATGAAAGTCATTCATCTTGGTCTTTTAATCAAAAATATAATTTTGACTTTGCAACAAACATGGTGGTGCCGAACAGCAACAGCAGCGGTGCATAGAAAGCAAGGATGCCGCATCAGTTCACATTTTTGAACACCTGAAATTTCCATAAAACAATATACAAACATGACAACTCCACTCAAATGTTGTGATGAATTATGTTTTGACTTCATGACATCGTCTTTCATCAACCCGCAAGGACTGTTTTTGCAATTGGTGGCTCTGACGCTGTTATTATTCACCCAGTGCACCCACCCTTTCCACACCTTGCTTCCTGGCATCCACCTCAATGGCTGAAGAGTTGGCAATGATTCATGATTCACTATCCACTAGCGGTCCTAGAACCTAACAGGTAAAGCCCCACGGAAAATTCAATGGTTAGAAGAGGAAATTTCTTTTAGGGACTTTAGGGATGGCCAGGGTTTAAGGGGCCGAGTTGTTAGTCTTAGAGAGTGTAAATACTGTTAGTATCTCTCAGTATAGGGATCATGGAAAACCATGGCAATCGTAGAACCTTCGATCCCAGCTTGGCCACCCTTGCGCTGACCAAAAGTCGAAAACTCTCCTCTTCACTCATGATCTCCTTAGATTCGGGTGATGCGCTGCTGACGTCAGGGAAAGCAGCTAAAGGTCTTTGTGCTCAATAGGATTTTCCAACAACAAAGCGGGATATCCTCCAAAACACCGTCCAAAAGGGTGTCTGGAACTCTCTTGGCTCGTAATTGTTTACAAGTTGGGCGGCCAGGTTTTTCATGGCTTGAGCTGGAAACAATTCATGAAGCAGGCTACGAAGAAACATTGGACGCTTGAAGGTAAACGTGAAACATGCGTGCAAATGCATGCACCTCAAACGCTTGAAGATACAACCTGAGCAGACCAAAAGTCTTGAAGACAATGTATCAAGTCACTATAGAGCGCTCATGCCTTGAAGAAATAACCTTCAACATGACCGGAAATTTGGACGTCTATGCCATCACGGTATCCTGGTTGAAGTGCTCAGTACCGAATCTTATTTCTACCTGGTATTCCAACCCATTCGAAAATCTGTTGGTCACTAAGCTCAACATGTTTGAAGCTGCCTAGCTTGGGGATCACTCTTCAAGAAATGCACGCCTGAGAGGTCCGACCACCACAGTTGTTTGACCCATGGCGCAAGAAGCCTCAGGAATGAAACCAGTCACCTAGTCGTTGTCCCTAAAATGATGAAACTCCAAAAAAACATGGGAACAATTTATTACAGTTTTTACAACATCCTTGACACTTTTCCCATTGTTCATGCCATATCAATCGAACAGGTTTCAGGCATCAAAAGGTTCAGTCAAATCATCTGAGTGAATCTACGCCTTCGACTGTTCGCCATGCAAGTACTTTAAAAAATCACACTGTATCTCAATATCATCTGCCAAATCAAGATGATTTAGACTTTTCTATTATATAATGTGAAACATATGTAGTCGTATGTTCTAAATCTCAGGTCCTCATGAGAGAAATCTCTTTCTGGTCACAGCTAAGGTCCTTCGTAATGAACCCTTCATTACGAACAATTTAAGAAATTTACACTTACTAACTATATATACTGTATATATTATATCAATTATGCCATTCTTTTGCCATTCTTGCCCTTGTTTGTCGCAAGAAATCATCCCTCCCGTCGTCCATTTTTGTGGCTTCAGTCCCGAGGTGCTTCAGTCCATACTGTGGAGCCATGACGATCGACCTTTGAGTTGCTGACGGTGGATTTGCGGGAAAACACGACCTGGATATGTAGCAACTTTTGAAACTTGGCATATATATACATATATTATATTATATTGTATATTAGCCATAGTAATAATTTGGCATATATCAAACAGGTGAGGATGGAGCACCGAACTCATGAGAGTAAATATAGTATAAAATGTGAGTTTCCGCACATGTACTAACAACAAAGTAATCTTGAATCTGCATTTTTCTGAAACCCGACTGTGCAAGAAGCCAGTAGTTAGCTAGATTCAAGAGCAATGCTCCATAGAGAACCACCTTACCAATGTAGATGGAGATGCATAAAATTAACATGTTTTCTTGCATATCTCTCATCTCAGAAGGATCTAGTTATCTTCCCATCCTTGCAAACCTCAATTTCAAATGCCCCCGAGTTCCCAGACCACGCCGAAACATGCCGAGAGAGGGAAGGTGGGATCGTGTTGCAAGGCACCTCAAAGAGATGATCGTCCAACCCGGTGAAGCGCCGAATGCCTCCTAGTTACTACTCCTCCTACTCCTCCTCCTCCTCCTCCTACTCCTACTCCTACTCCTACTCCTACTCCTACTCCTACTCCTACTCCTACTACTACTACTACTACTACTACTACTACTACTACTACTGCTACTGCTACTGCTACTGCTACTGCTACTGCTACTGCTACTGCTACTGCTACTGCTACTACTACTACTACTACTACTACTACTAATTACTACTCAGTGATTTGCTTTCCATCTCGGATAGGGAAATATCTCGTCTCAATTATTTCATTGATCACTCGGAACCTAGGTCACAGAATGGGTTCCAAGTCCAAGAAAGCGAACCTGTTTGCACTTTTACACTTTCATTTCCCCGATTCTTCTTCTGAGTGCTCAGAATCTCCCACAAGCATTTATGCCCGGTTGGGTTCCAATTATCCATACCCTATACATCCCTATCCTCTATACCTCGAATTCAGAAAATGTACAATCAAAGGACCTGCCAGCAGCGGAATGGTCGTCATTTTGAGGCTTGACTCTACTCACCTGGACCTGAAAATGAACACGGTTTAGTGGAGAAGGATTTTCGGGTAGCTTAGGTAATCACGAGGACCATGCAACAACGGGTTTGTAGGCTCTGAGTCTCCCAACCCAAAGCTGCTGTCCAGCTTTCACCAGTGGTGGCGCGGTGCAAAATCACCTCCGTAGTTTAGAAATTAGCGAATGACAAGTCCGGTATCAACAAAACAGGAGTTGAGAGTTCTTGTTGCCTGACAGAGAGGTTACTGTAATCGTAGTTATAATTGAGGTGGAAGGGCAGGGATGCCCCGGATTTTATGCCAGGCCTTCACAAGGTTGGCAGTGAAGTAATCATTGTGGTACACAATTCGTGGGGGTCGGCTTAGTCTTTTCTTCAAAAAATCGGAAAGCTAGATATCGTTCAACACGTTTCACATCCCTTGCCAAGTACCAAGTGATCAGGGTTGAGAATGTCCACCAAAGTCAAAGCCAGCATATTTCGTTGGCTCTTCTTGCTTCTTTTTTTTCTGACGAAAGCAAAGCCTTTTCGAGCAGAGAAGCTTCAAAACAGAACTCTGCAAGGAATTCCTAGATACCCTTTAGTAGTTGTATGAGGATATGGCTGTAGGATACCCATTCTGAGTTTTCAGGTCATATCTTCGTTAGAACATATCCAACGATCACACACCTTCCCAGGCATTCAAATTCGGACAGAGGTAGATCAACCCAACTCCAGGGCCCCCGAACACAATTTGTATGGCCAGTCTCAGAACCCTCCTTAGGTTCACCTGCACACGACGCCAAGCGATGAAATATGATGATGGGATATCCATGGATATCCTAAGTACCTGACAAACTCATGGCCCCTCCAGCCGTTAAAAAACAACACGTTTTAGGATTCTGTAAATATACTCCGACTAATGTCTGCTATTCACATGGTTCGTTCCCCCTTTCAGCCTCTGATAGTCTAGGGCATGGCCAAGCCTCGTGCCAAGCCAAACAGAATCTCGCAACCGGTCTCATTCTGAACCTCGGTGGGTGGATTCCAAACACTTGGCAAATTCATCTTAGTTTACTTATAGTTTACTGATGTTTATTGGAGGGTTCACCCAAAATCACCCAATTTGAAGTCAAGCAGATTCTGGTCAAACTACAAAAAATGACATACAGTTAATAATCCTGAAATAAGCTAGAGATTTGTCTGACATTTCTATGATGATCTCTGTCTCCTGACGTCACCAACACCTAGGATCTCCAACTTGCCACATGGGCTCCGCGAGTGCTTCGCGTAACAAGCCAGATTGCCTGGTGCACAACGGCAGCACAAGGCAATGGGAAGCATTCAGGGAACAACAAAAAACGCTTCGAACGAGGGGTACGTTGGGGCCAATTGGCTCAAATTCTCAAATTCAAAGGAAAACATAATGTGTGCATATATATATATAAGTATCATATATAACGTGATTATCAGTTTCTCAGGTCCTCATCAATCTGCCCCAAGCCAAGTGGTTTAGAGTCCAGGATTGGGCGCTTGAGCCAGCCATCTGAAGAAAATATGACTCAAGTTCGTAAGCATCTGCAGATATGAGGAGACATTCAAAGACATCTACCAAAAAACATCGGAGATTTAATCTTTGGATGGTATCACATGGGTGTGTCTCAAAACGAGGAGTGACCTTCTTTTAAATGTTCCACACTTTCCAACTCAAATTGACCGATTTTGATTTCGGAAACACATCGCCACACGACTGGCCGGTAGACCTGACTCTCTCTGCGTACATAAAGTTACAAGAACTTCTACACATCCATTAACCACATCTCTACATATGTGATGTATATATAATATATAATCTTTTACTACGAATCGACATGTAAAGTATACAATTCTACGGTAGACATCTTTTACAACCATCACTTTATTAGATTCATATTCATCTTGAAGATGATGTTTACATCATGTTGCCTTCCCCAAAACACACCGTGCCTGCATCGTCGTATCTCCAACAACAAATGCAACTCTGAAAACGCCATGCCCTGTCGCCAGGTGATCGCTCCAGTTAAATGTCGGTATGCGGCAAACATATGCTTTACCAAATATGATTTATATAAATACTAGAATACGATATGTAGACATATATTAGTATTAGTATGTAATGTAGCCGCGGTAGTAGGTAGTACTGCTAGTGTGCAGTAGGGAGGAGGTACAGTATATAATAGGTAGTAGGTAGTAGGAACTAGTAACTATATAGGTGGTAGCAAGCAGTAATAGTAGCGAGAATGATACTGGTGGCAAGGTTGATAACCAATTGAACAGAAACGAGAGAGATGACATGTAGCAATTCTCCCGCCTCCCCGCGGCTACAACGAACAGCATTCCGCCAGGAGATCAGTTCATCCGCCTTTCAGGGTGGCTTGATGTTGACTGACCGGTGTTCTGAGCCACTCCAAAAAAAGATATTTCACCTTGAAATGGATAACCTTTTCCCTACAGGCGATGATACGGCTGCTCGAAACATGTGGAAATCACCATCGGCCATGGGGGTCGAAACCACTCAGAACTCCTATTACAGTACTTAAACCGGATTATATAACAATCTGAATAACAGGGGTATTCTACAGATTTCTTGCATGTGTCATTAGAATAACTGGAACTTCTCATGCAAGCTCCGACTTTTTTTGGACCTATAAAATCATCCTATTATAGTACCATCAACACCAGTTCCATGATCTGTCTATGCTTTCCCATTGTGGCCGTTGAATGCCGACCTCAGCATTGCTGAACTGTGTCAAGCCGCTGAGGAGCAACGGCCCGGAGCTAAAGACCAAACCTAAGCAGCATGAGCATCACTATGCAGGATCCTACTAAACCACCATCTTGAAGGAAGGTTAGGTAAGATCAGTTCCAAAATGTTTCCCCACCAACTTCATATAACTTCATGGCAAAAGCACCTTCCTCCTTGGAATCTTCGTCTGGAACCACCTGCGATGAATGGGCCGTCACTTTGGAAAAAGCAGTGACCAACAGCAATTTGAACATCTCAAGGTGTGAAACTACTTGGTTGTCCCTCGGGAAGTTGGTGATGCTTTTTGTGTTTATTGACTTGTTCTGTTTAACCTACTACTGCAACCGTTGGGCCTTGACAATGGTCATCGCAATTCATAAGCAGTGTACAGCCATAAACCATGGCTAGACCATGCAATTGAGTAAAGTAGCTAGTAACGAAGGTTTCTAAGCACCTCCTTGGAAACCCCATCTTGACTTGTCAGCTCATTTCAGGAAAGTTTACTGAACCCTGAAATCATCTGGAGTCGCATTAAAAGTCACTCAGGAACTTGAATGTATTGGAAAATTTCCTACACCGTACTACACCCAGCAAAATAGCAGGAAAAGTGATCCCAAATGGAAGTTTGAACATGTTACGTTGCACTATACAGACTTTACAGCTCAAACGGGTAGTCCATGATTTTTTTGTTGCTCATTAGTCAAGAAACGCTGGAACAAAAAAGTGCAACTCACACCAGTGTCTGTGGTGACATCCCTAACCTCTTTGTGTAAACGAAAATGTGTTGGCAAATACAAGCAATGAACGAACGTACACATATTAGTATGTAATCACATCGAAGAACTTGCTTGCTTGCTTGTTTGCTTACTTATATACTTATTTGCCTAATTAATTACCTACCTACTTACCCGCTGACTAACCTACTAAAAAAATCTAAAACATACCAAAGCAGTGCTCATCCAACAAGTTTCTCTCATGGCATCTCCTTGGTTGGATTTGTTGGTCACATCTCCCGTTGCCCGTTGCTGTGACCTCTAGCTCCAAGTGTCGCAACTGCCTGGCTGATTGTTGAGGATATTCTCATTCACAATGTGCAAATGTATAAGAACATTTTCCTGGGATAGGAAATTCACCACGTTTTGTCACAAATTAACAGTTGCACTCACCGTCACCTGTTCACATGTCTTCACTCAGGAAAAGTTTAAAGTTCAACACCAGGTGAACTAGTAAGAAGTAAGAAAACGACAACCCAACCCATCGCAATGCCTGGGGTCTGCCACCCCATGGGACGCACAAGACATGCCAGGACCTAGTTGGGGGATGGGTAAAATCGCTGGGACAGGATGAGAGGAAGTCCCCCATGAATGTGCGCAAGAGTCGTTGCTTTACCTGGTGGCAGTAAATCCTGCAACTCCTGCGTACATTAGTTTATACAACGGGTTTGTTATATCAGTCATCATGTATACTGTATATATATATATATATGAATATGTATACACTAATTGCATGGCTTGCAAACGAAACAACTTTGGCGTGTGAGCCATGGGGCCAATGACTTCATGATACGCTTCAGTTGCCTCATAAACCGCAGTCCATTCGACCCCCCCTAGACAAGTTAAAGAACAACACAACACACTCAGTAGAATAGTCCTCATCGGAAGCTGTTGCATACTATCAAGGTGATTGCCCCAGGGAATCGCATACAACAATAGTAGTGTATTGCCAGGAACTGGCAGGGAAACTTTCGCCAGAATTTCAATCAACATATGAATCAAGCGCAATGATCTCCAAAGTCTTCATGTTCAAACTCCAACCAAGCATGCGTGTGCTTCCCGCAATCAACATCTGTTACAACTTTTCTCAAGCTTGAGATTTCTTGGCTTTACAAACCCCCAACAACAAGAATCCACACCTCTTCGCAACCAAACAACACAAACCGGAGGCAAGCAGCACGTTCCTCGGAGGTGCCAAACCTCCATTAGCCTGGAACCCTGGGAATCGGAACCTGCAGTGATACGAAGAGGCGAAGCCAAAAAGTTCAAACACCAGCGAGTTCGGTTACCTCAGCAAACCCACAGGTGGGCGTCACGTAGCTTCCCCCATGTCAGCTTTCAATGCTAGCTTCCCTACACAAAGTTTCTGGGTTTTGCTAGTGGGTACACTAAACAGCAAAGGTAGCTGGCTAAAAGGTAATTGATTTGTGGCAATCAACCCAGAATCACCTGACATTCAGGTGGGCGACACTGTATATTGTACTAGTTACGAGGTGACAGTTGCATTGACACACTAAATCTTCACAGCTTTGGCGGGATGATGCAAACACACTTAACAAGCATTTGTGTTTGACTGGATGTTTCGATCACATAGGTACCGTTGACGGTTGATGATCCAGGAAGTTAGGGAGCAACAAAAGCAACATCATTTCAGCTCCAGAAAATACCACATGTCTCATGGTGTGTAAGTGGCATGCAGGGGAATTGAAGCGATTGTATAGTACTGGTACTGGTATAGTACCATACCATTTCATACCAGCACCAGGCAAACCTTCCCAATCTCGAGCAAATAGCGGGGTTTCTTCGTTGTCTCTAACACCACTCATGCAGTGAGCCACTGGCTAAACTGTGAAACTGCTAAACCCAAGAGCATTGGGGATCCTATATCTACTGCGTAAAGATGAACTTTCAGCTTCCAAAGATGGCGGATGGCGAGTTTAAGATCCTGACTGGCGGCATGATCTAAACCTTCTACTGACTGTTTCTTGCTTTGTAGCAACCACTTCAGAATACTATTTCGGTAGATCTCCCCCAAAAAGCAGAACTATTTGTGGAAAGAGATTTGAAACATGTGAAGTTTGTGCCATCTACCTGTTGAACGCCTCATCTTGGGTTCACTCTAATAGGTGGCAATCACAAAGGGACAGGTCCATTGTGAGGTTGTTTCTGCTTTGGATGGACCCGACACAAAAATACAACGGGATTTGCTAGCATGATGTTGCTGATGTTTACGAATAATATACACACATATTTGTGCACATGTATAGGATTGAAAAGGGGGGACTCAAAACCATACCCATGATCCCCCGGCAATTAGCATAGCCCATGATATATCATGATTATTGTCGACTTCACCAACCCTGGGCAACAAGTTTACACTTTCTTTAAGCACACTTACTTTGATAGTCAGTGAAACCCCTTTGAATCTTCACTTGAAAAACACCTTTCACTGCCTAAACCTTCATCAAGCGGCTGAACACGATCATAGGACGAAGCCGTAAGACCTTCGAAGAAACTTCATCTGCGGGTGAGATCATGCAATTCCAGTGATCAGTGGGTGAGGAAGCATCTCAGGATCAGGGACAAAAATCGCGATACCCAAACAACTCCAGATCATTCCTTGCGAACCACAGTCCGAGAAGAAATCCTGTAGCAACCATACTCTGACAACAAGATTTGGATCCTTGGGGAATGAAACAAGCAGGGGGTTGATTGATCTGAGGTCTCTCCCATACTCCGCCTGCGGCAATGCCAATGCCTCACCTGGCAGAAATATATTAGGTTTGATAGCGGAAGGCAAATTATGCGATAGGGGAGGAGGTTATAACCTGGAGTGGCAAAATTAATAGATTTCCCTTATGGAAGTTTTGGGGATGGACATTAAATATGGCTTGATAATATTGTATATAGTTATATATATATATATTTGCAAACATGCCTTTCCTGATCATTTCCTGCAGTGGCAAACTGCTTCTTTTTCAACAGAACAATCATGAAACATCATCTGAACAAACAGCTGATGTATCTTCTCAGCCGTTGAAATGACTGGGAGGGTCTACCTCCAACAGCATGGAACCTCCAACAAACTCTTAAACAAGTGACGAGAAAGGAAGGGTTGACCCTACTTATATAAGAATCACAATTGCTTTAAAGCTGTTTCATACTTGAACGTTTTCATGACCCCTCTGCGACCATGTGATCAGGGTATACATAGCCCAAATTACTCAAAATACCTACTGTGGTCACATCAGCAGGGGAAAATAGGCACTATCTCTTTCGTAACAGATCCCCAAGTGGTTTCTCACCGTCTCCCTGGAAGGCTCCATTCCCACCATTGCCTGGTAGAGCCAACTCCGAGGGCTTTGCACTCGAAGCATCCTGAAGTTTTCAAATTCAAACTGATCATGTCTTTGCATGGAGAAAACCCTCTGGCAATGTAACATAGCAGTGAAACATCCACCACTTCCGTGATATCAATCGGGGTATGACCTGGCGCTTCATTTGAAACTTGCAAGGATGTTAGGTCAGTCCATCTGAACTTTCCCACCCGGTACCACCGCAGACTCCCCAAATCCCCCAAGTCCTTGTCCCGTGGTATTGCCCACAGATCTTGGCCGCTGCACATCACTGTGTTGAGGCTTCCCTGTGCCCAGCAAACCACCCGGCGTTAGAAGTGTAACACGTCCGAGTCACTTGATTACAACTTATAAATTGGGGCACTCAAATAGAAATGGAGGGTTTCTTTGCATATTCACCTTGAACATATTATGATGATTTGGGAAAGTCATCCTTTTTGGAAAGTATCACATGCCCAGTTTGAAGTATGGCTTCAAACAACAGCGACTATGAGTACTTCTGACTTTACTTCTTCTGCCAGCTACATGTACCCTCCGGTGTTTGTGCATTTAATACCAAAATCAAGGCCCGACATATTCAAAACCACCTCCATGTGGGGGACAACAAAAATAAATCCAGTTGTGCATAGCAGTTTACTTTGACTTATATGTGTACAAATGAACATTGAAACAAGAAATGTAATATATTGATATTGTCCATTCAGAAATGTTCAAACATTTAGTCAGTTAAGCCAGCAGCATCAGTACTTGGTGACTAGATTTTCTCTGCTTTTCGACATCAGCGTTCGCACCTCCGACTCCAAGGCAATCATGGTGGTAAAGGGTGGCAGCTGCACGTCATGGTTAATGGGCAATTCCAGGCTCCAATCCTGGAGAGTCAACCGATGAGTTTACCGATGAGTTTACCACGTTTGAGGTGGTTTCAACACAGAAAATCAAACTTTATCTTGCTTATAAATAATTGCTTGCTTTTGATTTTCCCTGAGATAGGCCCTTTCTTTTGAGATTGTTTTTCCATGTCATTCCAAATGCTTTGCTTCACATCTATTGAATGTAAACACGTATTGAGTCATGTCTCCGATAAACTATATATACACACTGTGACACTGTGTATCGATTCGCGCACATAACTTGCATATCATCATATTCACAAATGATATAAACACATTTAGTAAACATGCATGCAATAGCCATCTTTAAGAGTTGGGATGACCGACTATCCAAATGTAATTTCCACTGGAGAAACATGTCACACGGCTCGCTCCCCTGTGACCGTTCTCGCCTCTTCTTGACTACAACGCAGCTGCAATCGCCCGGCAGATTGAAATCCCACCATGCCTTGCAAAGAATCAGCCACCAATTGGCAGCCGAAAAGCAAATACACGTTACGTACACACATGAAAATGTACATAGTTACAATATAGAATCATAGAATGTATTCACTGATAGTCCGATAAGAACCCCCAGAGATTGCTGGCCATGGCAGTTTTGCGCTTGCACTCACTCCGTCGCCACGGACACTGAAATCTTTGATCGGTCAAAGATGATTGGCTGAGGGTTTGTCATCAGTACCTCATGTCCGAATTCGACCGCACTTGATTTTCTCTTCTCCATTTTGAGCATCCAAACGGCCAGGCATCAACACAGCAATTGATGCTGGCTCCATTGGATCTTCCCTGGCATATGAGTGGATCAAAGGTAAAGGGGCTGTGGAGTGCAGCTGTACATATCATATGTCATGAGTACTGCATATCATAGTGATGAATGCCATGGGACAGCATCCATTTCGATTCATCCAAAGCTGACTAAACTATCATCCCTGCCACTGCTTTGTGCATGGAGATGGTTCCTCGTACTCATCTAAGAGGCGAAGAAACGATGGATTTCGATAGCTGCACCACTCAGTATGCAGCTTAGGGTGATGATCCACCAAGTGAACATGCCCAACACAACAGCTAAGCTCAAACAAATCATCAATGTATGGCATGGTTACTGATTATCTACATTTACCACACAGTCACAGCAAAAGCAGGCCATCACATGTTGGTCCCGGAACGGTCCAAACCAAACTTAGACAAGAATATGACATGAACAATATTCAGTTTGAATATATTACAGCATATGAACACTGACTATAGCAGTACACATTGCACATAAATATATACGTACATATATGTATGGATAGGTACATCTCAGAATATAAACATAAACATAAATAACCTAACCATGCATGCATGTCTATAAATATGTGTATACTATGTATATATATATGTATATACAGTGTACGTATATCTACACACAGTATATTATATATTATATTCCCTTGATCTTCCCTCCCACACTCATCCAGAATTCCTCCAACTTTGTTGGGATGTGATGTACCACTGGCAGCTCAATCAAAAACTCACATGCCGAATCGCCTTGTGGAATCGACTGCCTTTCCTTCATCCGGATCCATCTTCTGCGTTTCTATCGTTACTGGCCTGAAGGGTGAACCACGACGGTAGGTCTGCCTGGAACTTAGGAACTGATGAAACAATGATTATGGACACTGTCTCCAAGCCCCCCAATGTTATCATTGTAGCGATCCTATGGGTGACTGGTTCTTAATTCTCCAAATAAGGGTCCGGAGGTACACTTTGGGGTTGCGGCCCACTTTGTATACCCCTGAAACGCACACATAGCCCCTGAAAATTGGTGGTTGGGAGAGAATCAAAGAAACCATGGCAAGGTTGTAAGTGTATATCAGACTGAAAAATCACGCTGTAGACACAATACAAAGAAAGTATATAGTCTATCTGCAACAATTCCGAACAAGTTAGGTTCCAACTTGACGTACTGACTGTAGCAGGCAGGTAGGACAAGTTGGTGCTCCGACGACAGAAAACTAAACAAAACAAAACTACACCACTGACGTTCAACTTCCTTTTGGTTCGAAATAATGTAGTTTTTCCATGTTTTTGCATATGTAAAGACTATTTTCAGAATGGTGTCCACAGTACGGTAGCATAGCAGAGATATTTCTATTGTCAGCTCTTCATCTCTCTTTCTAAACGACCTGCGGGAGTTGAGTTTCATACCCAAGTGCCCCTTCAAGCGCACAAACGGAGCACAGGACACCACTCCAAAAGTCAAGGATTGTCATTAAACCTTGGTAATATATGGTAATTACCCCCACTACTGATCTACCGTATGTTTTGGGGATCCAGTCGTTTTGCTACCCATAAGTATTCAAGCTATTCATACAACAATGACCTGAGACCTGGGTTTATGTCACCTAACCTGCAACTAGATTGCCAAATTAGTTTCACGGCCTGCTGAGCTGCTCACACAAAGGAAGGTCCTGCGAGCACTTCTTATAGACATACTACTTCAAGACGCTCACGAAAGATGGTGTTGAATGTTGTATACTGTATCCAGAACGTTTACATAGGAAGAGGAGCAGTTGGAAGTAGGGCTTGATATCGTTATGGAATTTTTCATTTCGATTATAAATGCACCTTGACTCTGTGCCGGATGCCTTTTACACATAGGGCACTTTGCAAACAAAGCAACCTGTGGGGATATGTCACCTGTCACATCATGTCTGCACAACTCACTTCAACAAAATTTGAATTGGTTGATTCAAACGGTCGCTTCAATGTTTCCATTGGTCAGAATCCCCGGCCGTCTATTGAAAGGTTCACACTCGGACCTGATCTGCATCAACACAATTCGAAAAAACGTATCTGTCCTTCACAAAGTGCACCTCATCCAAAATCCGATTGTTGCCATAAAGAGTTTCACCATCAGCATTGGTTGATCTGGCATGTTTCAGGGTTTCAGGGACAATAACGCGGCAAAGGTAACAGGTAAGTCCGGGTACGTCCCTTGTTTCACAGGTATGCTTCTCACACAAATTTGCAACTCCGCCTAGCCGATCCTGGAGATTTCTCCTCGTCAGGTTCCTTAGGAGAAAGGTGTGGATGGCGAGGCATGAGGACACCCAAGACGTAGGGTGGCGTTTGTTCTGCCTTTGGAAAATGTGTGAGGCAAAGGGTCAACTCTTGTCTTTCACAGGTATGCTTAAGGTGAGTATCTACAGCTATATTTATTTGAGGAATTCAGGGTGGCTTGTTGAGGTGGAGAGGAAACATGTGGGCGAACATCATCCTGAAGTGAGCAGTGTTAATGTTCAGACCCTACTTGGATGCTTGCCTGCATTCAGGGTTTTTTTGCAAGTGGATTGACCACTGCGATTCCTGCGATGATCATCTAAGCAGCACTGAATGAATAGATTTTGAGCTTCCAGAACCCAACCCAACAGTTTCATTGCTTTTTGACAAAATATCCTTAAAACACTTGCCTACACACCTTGAATCCTCTGGTTTGGAGTAATAACCCTGCTTTTTGATCGAAAACTAAGCTTCGAGGCTCAATCAACTTTATTTTGCTTCAACAAAGCTTCCAAATCATTGATCAAGACAAACATGAATAGCAATATATCACCACAAATACAATTATAAATGTACGTACAATCATACATTTACAATCATACATATGCAGCATATGCATCACATAATACCCCAAAAACTATCCATCCTCGCTGTTAGATTGTCAATGTTGTCAGTGTTGTCCTCTTCGTTGTCGCAGGTGATAGTGGTTTTGCTGCCATCGTTCTTGTCTTTTCTAAATGGTGTGGCTTCTGCTTTCCCTATCCCTGCGATGTGTGTTGTACTTGCAACCAGATCCCCTCTTCATTGCATGTTTCTCTTGTTGGAGCAGCCACCTTCAAAGAAACAAAATCCATGCATGACCCCCGTCCAGCCAAGTCATCGGACGTCGGATCTATGGCACTCTGCGCCACTGTTGAAACGAAACTCCAGGGGATAACCTCAATGATTCAGCTGATTTGCTCATTTTGCATTTCGGATTAATGTGTTTTGCTGGGAATGTCAAAAGAGATCCTTACTCATGGGTAGGCCTTAGAATCCAAAAACCACCGGTTTCCCAAACCATCCATTCACCCATTTTTGTGATATGGCCGCGATCATTCTTCATATGCAATTTTCTGATGCATCAAAAATTCCAAAGGCTCCGAAACACCAAGCCTACAACCTTGATTTCCGTATTGTAGATGGGCCATCTTGAAGCTGATAATTGATAGAGTTTTGTCCAAAAGATTCGGCCTGGTTAAACATATCATGAAATAGTATGAACATACATAGTTCGCCTTGAAACATATATAGAGTTTCTGAGGCAAACTACCTATAATGAAGGGCACACCACGTTTGGCTTACCATATACCACAAACCTGTAGCAGGAAGATGGGCATAAGCCACACCAACCAACTGATCCACTAAAAAAAACAACCTCACCGTTCTTTGCTGCTTGAAACCAAGGACGTGGACTACAGTTGACATCATCTAGGGAATCACCAACAATAACGATCATCATCAGCCATAAAGGTTGGAATTTGGCTTGGATAGTCACATCCTTCCAGTAAGCCGAATGGTCACTCACCTATTACCCCTCCAAAATGTCTCCAAGGAACTCAGGTCTGACCTGCGAGCAGGTAGCAAACTGCACAGAGAGAATCCGATATATAGCATACCTGGAAGTACCTATTTGTCCTGATATTTTTTGGGCTGAAACACCCTCCAAAACAAGGCCCAAACTCCAATCAAAACAAGGGTCATTTTGGGTTCCAGGGATATGTTTAGATAGATACCAATCATCAATAAGAAACAAATAAATCTTCAAAACAAGATCTATTGACACCAGTACTACTGGGCTAAGAGTGGACACTATTTCATATACGTGTGTACGCATTAGTCAAAGGTCCTTGAACATGGGGGTGGTCATCCCAACCTTGCTATTCAGTGGATCACCGGCACCTAGGAGCGTAGACTGTGGCACATATCAATCATAAATCATACACCACAGTAATGTGTTCTTACTATTACATACATCTGGGTGAATATCTATCACTAACCTCCTGGAATAGGGCATGTTTGAAGGTTTCCTAACTAAACCAGCAGTTCAAAGCTCTGACTGGCTAGATTGACTATGTCGCAAAACTTAGAGACCTTCTTTTCTACTGGACTGTACCCCTTTCCATTGGCATGCTGATAATCATTAGTAATCATAGCTGTATTTGTATAATAAAGATATATGTATACATATCGATGCATCTACATATAGGTATATATTGTATAAAAATACTGTATGGCGATATGCACAGTCTTGCTTGAAACCAGGAGACAGTCAACATCAATTTGATTTCATCACCCAAAAAATCCTTATCAACAAGTCAAAACATTTACCAAACCTTCATGATTGGATTCAATTTAGTTTTAGCACAAGTAGGCGGGGGGAAATAGTAAGAGAGTGGCAAGAAACGCAACTCTCCATCTTCTATGAAGTCCCGTCAAAGCTGCCAATGTTTGCAAAGGCAAACATCTGGTTGAAACATCTTGTTTTTAACCAACCTGCACGTGTTTGAAAGAAGATCATGTTGGGAGGAATCCCGTCCTAAAAATCACCCAAATGGCCTAAGCAGCACCGGTGGCAACAGTTCAATCTCCAACTGGGCACAGCTGATGGAGCGCACACAAACCTCGGCGGCTCCGTGTTGATTCATTGGGAGTTAAACCTTCTAAATACTAACCCTTTTGCCACTGAAAATAGTCCCCCCGAAATAGGAAAAGTAGTATTCCAACCATCTTTTTCTTTTAGGGGCTATGGTAGTTTCAGGGAGGGTACATTCTGATGTATCATCTACTTCATATCTATATTAGTTGGAATTTGGATAAGGTAGAGAGGATCCTTACTGATTTTTGGCAAAAATGGCATCTCTGTGCAATATACAGTTACATACACACTCAGTAAACACAATCATCATTTGTATATCTATATCGATAAAGTATACATACTATACACACACATATATATATATATACACTATATCACTATGTATACTAATTATGTGTATATTGACCCCCCAAACAAGACCTTCCCGAATTCAAAATCCCAATCAAACCAGTACTCACCAGTACTCACTTGTCTGAAAGCATGATGTAGTAGAAATAAACAGAACACGCGACAGGTCAGCGAATCAACAACTGAGAAACTCACAATACCCAAAAAACCATTCGTTTAGATTAGATGGTTGTCAGTCGCTGACGTAAAGATATCTATTTCATTCATCGTCAATTCGGGGACAACATTAAGAATACTTGTTTTAGATTGTTTTAGTCAATAGTGTTTTAGATGTGTAATCTCACATAACTTCCGAATCTTGGCTTTCCCAACACAGACTTTCCAAAGCTCGGGTACTTCTACTGTCGCCCATCGCGCTTTGCCTGGAATCGGAAGAAGTTTTTATGGAGTGGTGACTTCAACCTATCCCAAAACAGTATTCATCAAAGAAGATCATCTCACCACGATTCACCAAGATGAGGAGTTTGCTGTTGTTCCTAAGGTGATAAAATAATTGCAGTAACCCCTGGTAAATCACACCAGCTGTGGCTGTGGAAAAATTGGATAATAGGTTTACTGTGACAGTAGTTACGGAATGCCATTTTCTGAGCAAACCCACTCAGTTTAAGCACTTCCACTCCATGGTGCCTGTCTCAATGCCATCGAAACACAGTGGTTGGGACATCGCCACCTGGCATAAGGTGAAAAGGTTATGGTCCCTTCAGCCAAGATCCCTCCACACCTCACACCCCTCAGAATTCGAAACACATAAACCTCCAGTTTTTGTGTAAAACAGATGTCTTTAAACTGGTGAATGTGACCGCGGGTTTGGAAAAACCTCGCTCTCCATAAAATTTACCTTATTAAGATAGTATTTCTGGAAGGTGGAACGTGTGAGGGGATTGGCTGCAGAGCATGATAAGCAATCCGGCAGAATTGGATGAAAACATCAAAGCACCCAACCTTGAAAAACCAAAGGGCATTCAACCAATGTTGCAAAAATCACCCAACAATTGATATAAAAATATGACCTTTGTATACCTTTGTGAATGAAACATGATTTCTCAAAGCTCATTTGATCACCTGGAAACTACTGTATATGCCTTCACAACTTGACTCACTGGTATACTTAGAGGGCTGTCACCGCGTTAACAAAACAACCATCTAGAAATTTGTGGGTGTGCCTTTGTCACATTGGCTTACACTGTCCTGTCTGAAAAATACATCTGCCAGAAATTAGATCGCAAAGAAATCTGCCAAACTGGTAGTTAAACCATGTTAAGCCATCCATCAAATCACTACAAAATCAAATGAAACACCGTACCTTGTCCGTGGCGACCACCTCCAGCGAACTCACTGAACCGTTCAGCTATCCTCCAAAAAAGGCAACCGTGCCTTACTGCGTCCAAAACAAAGTTGTTTTGACTCATGATACCAGGCCTTGGAATGGCAGTTGTCAACGGGACTGTCTACCTTCAACGGATCCACAAGTGGCATAAGCAAATCAACACTTGATAATACAATTTCCGGAAGGTACTCTAAAGATTCGGATACCCAACAATTTGTTCATATGCAAATCAATACGTGTTTTAATACGATACACTATACTTGATGTGGGTGTGACTCAACATTTTGAAGATGCCCAGTGGCCGGATGATTGCAATACGAATAAAAGTCCCAAATCAGTAGTTCCAAACTCGCATCATAAATTGAGCCAAAGCCATTTCTAGCCATTGGCAAACTGATTCCTAGTCTTAGCCACCCTTGGACAACGAACCATGAAACTGAACAACCATAGGTATGTTGTCACATGGATAATTATGCGAATACTTTTTCAATGGGTCGTTGCACAAACATCTGCGTAGGGGGGGAACAAAACCCTTTGTTTTTATCGCTGTGCAATTCAGTTTGCGTGGCCATGCCAACGCAACACTGACTTCTAAGAAGGAACATTCAAGCATCAAAATTGGATGTTTGAAGAAAATTGTGACAACCTGAAAGTTTTAACCCTTCATTCACACCCTCTGTGTTTGCCTTACATGTTTGAAGTTGCAATTCCATCGGGGAGTATGAACGCCAACCATTCTTCACATGGCGTTTACAGCAAACAGATCTGTTTTCAATACCTGCCATGTCAACAAGTAATTTAACATCATCATCAGGATCATCAGCATCATCCTCAGCAACATTCACATCATCACCTGGGTCTCCGAGGCATAGCCACGTTGAGCACCACTCGGCAAATCCAAGACCTTGATATGTGGAGATTCAGGGAGCAAACAGGAGAGTTACTAATGGCTGCTGCTAGGATGGCCTTGTTGTGTTTGAATCGTGTACAGGTACTTATCATATAGTAACTGTCATCATCGATATCATCATTTTTCTTATCCCATAGATGAAAATTGATGCAGTTCAGCTGAAAAATGGTATCTGAACCATCTGCAAAATGCAGTTGGGATCAGGTTTCATCGACTTTCGACCCCCCTGAGCCTCGGTAGTTCCAGGAGGGCCAAAGACCAAGGGCAAAGGAAGGGCGTTCCGAAGAACAACCTCAGCAGTGCTTGCAGCAAGTTGCTTGTGGATCATTTCTGCAATTCATTTTCGGATGTTGCAATGAATTTTGGTTATTGCAGGTTGGAGTGGAAATATGGTGGTAGTCAACCTCATCCGGATAGACCATAGTTCTATTTGTATTGCTTTGTCTGGTTGCCCAGTACTGATTGTATAATGTAAGTTCGACTTTTGAGATCCAGAGGGCAAGCTTTGAAACTTGAACTTGGAAACCTATGGCAACCTTGAATGTTCAATATATATATATGTATATTAGGTAGAAAATGGTAGAATCATATAAATATACTCTCTCCTTCCCATTTCAGGGGCCTCACCCGCTTCATCTCATGTGAAAAGGCTATTTCGCACAATTTCAAATTCACTTTTCCCTATCACTAGTGAGTCAATCCAGCTTTACCAGTAGAGTTGAAATTGATGATTATCATTTGGACAGGATCTGGGTGAATCAATATTCAATCAGCCTCCAATTTCCTGAAAAGTGACATCACAAGACGTCATTTTAATTCACCCAAACATGACACGGTATGATGGAGCCTCCTCTACACAAATGACCACCCACAGGCTTCATGGATGACTCTTCGCTTAACTATACAGGAACATTCCTAATGAAGTATCTGGCATTCGATTTTTTCGACTTTTTCCTTAAAAAAATAACTTGGCTTCAACTTGACACCCCTCAGAAACTCAGGAACTTGGATACCGAAGTAGTCTTCCAAGGATGGGGAATCCCCATGCGGGACGATACATGGACTCTTCCAGGAATTGTGCAGCCCCCAAAAGGGGGGTGATTGCAAAGGATTAAGACCAACATCGAAGCATCTAGCGTGGGTCAAACATACTGAGCCATGCTCCGCTCTGTGGAAAAGGCGAGTTGGGAAGACCGAAAGGTTCACACCTATACAAATCAAACCCAAGAGCTATCATCGATACACCAAAAGATTCACGAAAAATCCGGTTTATTCTTCACATACAAATATCATTGAAGGCTCGCTGGGCTTCCCCTACTGCCAGTCGCAAAGCTACCTTGTCGTTGTCCCAGGAGTCCCAGGATGCTTTCCCCATGGATGCCAGACTTGTGCCTTGCAACACAAGGCACCAAAAAACTCAGTGCCGAAGTTGCGGGGTGAAGAAAACCCCTACAAAATCTAGGGTGAACTACAAATTTGATCCATTTGAAGGTCATGCTGCAGAAAATTTCCCACACTATCAATCATCATTTACTTCAGAAGGTTGGCTCAAATCACTGTACTTTTTTGTTTTTGCTTCAACCCACAGGCAGCAGTACAACCCCTCGTCAACTGCTTTTGTCACAGGGAAATCACATGACAACTCTGTTGGAGGGAAAAAAACTCAAGGAACTGACAAAAAACTCTAGGTGCCAAAATGTGTTGGGATTCCTACTGCCAGAAAAACGCAAAAGTTTTTGGGAAGAATGGATTTTCCAGAGGGTTTTTGAGACATCCCCATTTGCATATGCTCCAACAGCCTGGGAAACTTCCATTTTCAGCTGGTGAACAGCAAGGAAACCAATAGATGGATCGCCCCAAGCTTGGTGGAATTTGATATTGCTAGTAGGACCTGCTATCGAACCAAGGTATGACGGTCATCCCCTGCAAATGACAGGAGGAGTGGATCAACAATGGCGTCAACACCATATGTTTCTTGCTACTAAGCATACCATCAAATCTTCCCTAATGTCAAACCGTGGTTTTGCATTATGCATGTGACATATGATAGATGTTATGTATATATTATATAACATACCTGTAGTGCCTATCTCCTTTCTGAGCTAGCAGCTAATGATTCCACCAGCTACATCAAGCACTTCACAAATCCAGCAGGGTCCTCCGGCCCATTTCTACTATCCGCGCCATGGCCCATGGCAGGGTCACAAGGCGCCAAGCGCCCAAGTCCAAATCCTTGGGCAAGGCGATTTTTCTGGTCCCTATGGGTCAACAGAAAGGGTTTACCACTAAGCTACAAGAGTCAGACTCTCTAGGACTCCACATGAACAACTGTTGAAAGCCTGGTTGGCCAATAACGACCCATGTAGAATCCTATAGAGACTGAATGATAATAAATACCTTTAACATCCTTTAAATTAAAGAGTGATTACAATCCTCTTGTATAACAAGAGAGTTGTATCTCTTGTCTTGATCAACCTGTCCGTCTGATTGTGACTGGTTTTAACATCGCTCATTGCTTTCATGAAGCCAGACACACCAGTTAATGCGGCAAGAGCCACCCAGATTTCTGGGGGGTAGCGACACTGCTGCCCTGGATCAAATGCAGTTCGTGTTTCACAATCCCTAGCAGTGAGTTGGACATTCACCATGGACCTCAAAATGGTCCTCCCAAACATTTGTTTCTCTATTGAATCAGCAAATTCAAGCAGGACCTATGTTTTTTGACGGGCACATACAGAAACTCACAGGCTTCTATATCTATGCAAGGAAAGGGGTGTCATCTACAAACTCACATTTTTACTTGCATGTTCTCCTTGAAGTTGCAAATTTGCTTCTAAGATGGCTATCAACTCTAACAACCTTTTGTTATGGGAAATATATGGAAATATGATTTCCTGATAGGATCAGGATCCACACCCTATCTACTAAGTTGCTTACCCATCAAACTCAGGCCTTGTCAGCTTATATTTGGGAAGGACCCGTTGTCACAAATGTAAAAGGGATACACAGGACGCTAGAACCCTATGCTAGATTTTTGTCAAATAATATGACACCAACCAGCTCAACATCCTAAAATATTCCGCAGATTCCCCATCTCAATGATCACTTGGGATCATTAGACCTTAGGTATCATGAATCGGCACAAAGGCAAATAATGCTCACACTGGTACCCTGAAAGTGACCACGAAACCACGAAAGAACAACAACACATTTATATACATTTATCATGAAGGAACAATCGTTTCAGAGAATTCGGAGTATCAACAGAAACCGACACTTCAAACATCTTTTTTGAAACGAAAATCTATCTCACTTCGTCCAGGGATCAAACACTGGCAACTGCCAAGTCCACGGATGCAATTGAGCAGGGCCGGTGAGTCAAAACCCCCTCTGACATTTTGATGCTCTGCAACCTTGAGGAACTCTGTGGTCCTTTTTGGAAATTCCCACGTAGGTTTGTTAGGTGATTGTAGATGATTCAAAGGGAGCCCTAGAAAAAGGCTTCTTATGATTTCCAACATCACCACATCACCAGCTGATTGAACCCACTATGGGAAAGTGTTGGACGCACATTCAAAATGGGGTACTGATGTCCCGAAGTCAGAAGCAGAGCTCTTTTAGATTGTTTGAGCTTGCTTTTTTTCCAAAGCAGAACATGATGTGACCCCTTTGTATTTGCTGTGCTTTGCTAAAAGAACTATATCGCCACTAGGCCAAAGTCACTGCAGTAATTCAAATAAGAAATCGTATATGATTTTATATATCCGTATATAATTAGCAAGTAGATGTACTGCCTCACACTTTCGCGAGTTTAGCCATTTAGCCTGCTTTGGAACTTTAATGTTGTGGGGTCTGGCTCCTTTGCCCTGCTCAATTGAATGGTAATTTATGCTTCTATGCTTGACACTGACGCCTTCTTCGAAGGCCACAGATCAGTAATGACCCCTCTTAAGATGCAGAGGCGGAATCAGGTTTGAGAAATCCAAGCATCATGGCGCAACACAAACAACAGAAAAAAACAACATTCCAAGGACTGGGTCTCGCATCATCATGATCTCAACTTGATTTTTTGCTATCCAAACTTTTCAGTTTCGAGATCTTGCATTCAAACAAGCCATGTTTGAAGAAAATCATTGGTTGGTCTTGTTTTTTGAGTGTCTTGGTTGCGAATCTCAAGCCTTTGATCGGTGTTGAAACAGCACCAATAACGTCCATCCTTGCAATGAAATCAAACACGTGTATTGACTTTCAAATATGAAAAAATGTAAGGTACTGTACCTTCTAAAGCTGCTTTTCGGGTGGTGGGGATGCCCTTACATATGCCTTACAGATTGCTTACAGGGGTGAGTAGGCTCATTTCAGATTCTGGATCTCTGAAACTTTTAGTGAAGCTTGCGGCAGGCTGGTTAAGTTGCTAATTTCATCTAATTTGCCTTGCGTCTGACACAGTCTTTTTCCTCTCATCTACCTCCTGTTCTTTTGACATCATCACAAGCAGCATTTCTTCACACCAGGATATCTCGCCAGGGGTTCTTGGCAGCTGATGCGATCTTAAATATGCATTTGTTCGTTGTCCTGACTCGGGGAACCATGATGAAAAGAATTTCTAAATTAATAAATTACCATGTTTTATTAGTTGGGAGTTTCTGAAGATTCTGATGTCACTGGTAACCGGTACACATCTGCAATGCCTTTTATGTATTGACTCAAAATGATCCACTCCGGCAACAAAAATGACTGCAGCAATAAAAACAGAATCTGTTCTTGACATCCAAGTGAACATGTTGAGAGTTCCAAACCGAGGATTAGCAACCACCGTTTTCTTTCCCTAGATCGCTATGCGTTGTCAGCACCAAGCCGAGACCAAGGACACGGCTTGATCTGGGAGTCTGGGAGCAGGCCTACTAATACTCTTCGCATTCTTCCTCATCTTCTTCATTATCATCCTCGGACCATGATTTTCACGACGGCAGGGGATACAACACTCCGGAATGGCAGGCCCAAGATGAACCTGATATTATCTCCCATTAACGAACCATTTTTGGAGCTGAGGTCAGCCAAATTCATCATAAATAAATTTGCATCAAACAACGACTTTTGGGTTTGTGGTGAAAGAAAGGTGTTTTGTTGCCTTTTTTCACCTTGAAAGTACCACGGATGAGTCTCTAGAAAATCATCAGCAGTGAGGTTGGCCAGTGAGATCTCCAAAGACCCTGGACCAAACCAATCAATTCCAAATAAGCGAAAAAAAATGATGTTCATGAAACGTAGTCGCACATGGTAAGTTGATGTAGGATGTAGGTTGATCTTCAACTTAGGGAACGTACCTACTTTCCTACCCAGGCTTTTATGCCAACTCTCAAGGTTCACTGATGCTGTCACTCAACTTATTGGCGAGGGGTTCGGTGAGGTCTTTCTTCGTAGACTCCCATTGGTCAAATTTGAATCCTTTGGGAAACTAATCTCATGGTAGGCCTGGCCCGTCTCATCCGACCGTGAAAGCCAAAACTTCAACATTTTTTTGTGCCCAGAATAGTCCAAAATGCCAAATAGATCCAGGTCTTTGGCCAACCGGTTGTATGTGAAAAAGGCCTCTGTCTAAGCTGTTATGTTGGTCGCATTGTTGGATTTCTGCATGGAACTGAAAAATTGGCTCTTGGAAAGGCCAGGTTTTTTACATCACGGTCCTAGTGTCCACTTTTATGTCTGCTTCAAAGAGGGCCCATGGCCGCTTCTGAGTCTAGTTTTAGAAGCTGCCACATGTGGACATGATTTTTCCCATCCAAGACTCTTGTGTCTCCTGCTCCACGTCTTCATAGTCCTGGCAGGTCGCCACTATGAATTCATCCAGACAAATCGATGAAGGGAAGTTCCCATTTGATATCAAACATATTTCGTCCGATTTGAGTTGCTAAAAGGCAGCTCCGCAGCACTCTCCACATGGAAGTGTATTCTAATGTGAATACATGTGCATGCAATCATGCAGGATGGAAAACCCTCTTGAGGTTTCAACTACTACGATGTGATACGCCCTGCTTCGGTAGGTGCAGGTAACTTCCCTGCCTTGATCATCATCTGAAGATCGGAAATGACTTCATTCGCTTCTTCGGGTCCCGGTTCCAGTTCCAAACCTCTTGATGATGCGAAAGGGTGAAAACCGAAGGGGATGGTTTGATGGAAAAATCCATCCCAACAGTACGCTTGCAGCAACTGATACTTGAAGTCTTGGGCTCGGGGAATTTGTTCACTATTTGTTTCAACATCTTCTTTGGGTAGATGTCACAACAAATCTGAGCTTTTTGGGCAGTATATGTCATATACATAGAATGTAGAAGAAATAGAAATACCTTGATAGGAAGCGTATCTGGTCTGGAAATGGATGCATCAAATAAAATACCAGGTCCACGGTATATCTATGCGTGCATGTTCCATTTCCTATTCCCTCCTCTATGGCATGGTCCCCAATACACAACTAGCTACTGATACTAGAAGTACCACTACCACCCACCACCATCGGTTGGGTTGGACTATGTCCAATACCATCCAAAGTAACCTAAATACCTCCTGTAATGTCCGTAATATGTTTACCCAAATTACCATAGTTCAGAAGGTGAACATAGCTGATAGACCATGAAGAATATATGTATTGAGTTGTACTTCACTCAAGTGACTACTCCGTGCAACAAATCAACTTGACCAATGAGTCGCCACCAAGGTGCTCTTCATTTGATGGTCTAATGCCAGCTTGGCTCGAGTGGAGTTCTCCAGCATGGTGACAAATGGACGATTGTCACTTCGAGGATCCTGACGACCGGGTAGCAATCCGCATCTGACAGGTCTAGATTGGATCAAACACTCTCCATATGGCTCAAGCTTAAAACAATGGATGAACACCCACATAACCACCTCATCTTGTGACCCTTTTTAGCATGAACTTGATTCCAAGTCTAAGTGTCTCCGGGGAATTTTCTAGAAACCGTAAATCCTCACGATCTCTTCATTGCAATCTACTAAGATCCGATGATCACCATTGAGTTTTTGAGTGCTCTTGTCGTAAAGTGTAAAGGCTCGAGTGTTGCATATATACCACATTTGTGCAGTGCAACTTCAGTAGAGATCCCACATTTGTAGGATATATCACATAGAGAGCTCTCCAAGCAAGTCTCTTGAACAACAGAGCAATCATATTCTCGGCTCACCAACAAGCTTGAAAAAACATAAGGCAACAGTTTCGTTCGAAAACTTTAGTTTTAAGTTTTAACCCATACTGGATGGTGATTTCCACTCCACCCATGTACCAACGAAAAATCCCCAATGGGCACCTGCTGAGTTGGCCCTCCAAAAACCTTTTGACTGCAGGTAGCACACTTACCCCCACAAAAAAGGGTACCTATTCACGAACATAGAAATATGACCACAAACATACATAATATATAGATAATTATAGATCCACCCATGGTGAAAGTAGATGGCGCAACCCCAAAACGGCGCTTAGTAAAGGGCCATGATAAATGCAATACATGGGAGTATTCACCATCTACTTTCCGGGTGGAAAAAAATATCCAAAAATTTATCCTCCCCTTCGAGGAGCTGATGTTCTCCCTGGCACCTTGAAGCTGCTGATACTCACACTGCCTTTGCCTCATCGTTGAGAACTTTTTGGAAGAATGGGAAGCACTCAGGGAAACACCAAGCTTTATATGTATAATGATAGACGTATGCAAAAAACAACACAGATATATGTATATATATAGACTATACGATATATATTGGTGTTGTCGTTTCTCCATCATAACGGTTTGTTAAGAGGGAAGTAAGCATGAATTACTTCCAGCTGAAAACACCAGGACTAGTAACACGGCCTGTCTTCAAAGAAATGCTCATGAGCAGAGTTTCCTCCTCTGCAGTTCAGAATGCAACACAATCACCATGGAGCGAGCTCAACAAAAACCATCCCAGCCACATGCCCTGGCAGCCAAGGGGCTGTAATCCGTCCATTCTTGGGAGTAGTCCAAACGTTTGGAAATCACCTGAGAATCCATGATCGGTCCGCAAATCTTTGCTAGCTCTCTTTGAAATCACCCACGCTACAAGATACTTCTGATGGTAACAAATAAGCATTGAGACATGTGTAGCACTACATTGGGATAATGTCACTCAACATTGTTTGGCTTGGTAGTGTTCTAGGTAGGTATATCCCTGGTAGGACCCCTGGGATTGTCAAGATAGTAAACTTAGTAAACCATGTAACGTAAACAATTTGGGCCATGGGAAGTTCAGTTGAAGCCTGCCATAATCGGACATGTCACCAGCTGGCAAATCAAGAGATCTGTAAGAAGCAAACGAAGTTAAGATAAAAACACTTCCCGAAACCAACATACAGCAGGCAACTCAAGGCACCTGTGACTTGTCTACATAATAGCTGTCCAACCTTAACTATCCTTTTATCTTTGAATCCTCAAACAAAAAACAAAATTAAATACATTGAGGATGGCAAAGGATGGCCGGACTCCACTACAGTATGAAAAGCTGCCGCGTCACGGGAGATAGTGCCATCGAGTGCTCCACCCCACGACAAATTAATGTGGAGGAAATGGTTTTGCCTGGCGCCAAGATCAAAAAAGAACGGCAAAAAAAAATCGACACTCCAAGATTTGTCAATGGATACTTGACTTACCTGGAAAATGCTCAAATATCTATCATAAATATTCATAAATCATAAATGTCACAGGTTTACCTAATAAAGGTTGTATCACCTGAAGCAAGATTTATCACCTCCCTAAGTGGAGCCACAGCAACTGGTGCGATCGCGGGGGCCTACACTGCGATCTGCATTGGCGGTGCAAAGACAACCTGGTGCACAAGCTTGCGGCTGGGAAGGAACCTGTTGAATGGGAAGAATGCCAAACTGAAACCCAGAATATCTATGACAATCTACTACCTGTGGATTGCAGTGTCGTGAGAACATGTCAACTCAAACCGATTGATTGATCTCTGTGTAGTATCATGCAAACCTAAAATTGAACCCTGCGGGCAATTTTAGGAGAATTCCGATATGAAACCAATGTTCAAAGTGACGTTGTTTGAAACAGCCACAATGCACCCAGTAGATGCCGTCCCGACATGGATGGCTTCAACCACAACATTCCACAACTTGCCCCCACGACACCTTTCCATAAAGCTGCATTGGCAGCTTCATAGCCTGCAGGCATACCTGGTAGCGTGAACTGAAGACGCTCCATGCTTCATGGATAGGTAAAACCTGCTAAATCACTCAATAAATCACTAGTGGCTGAGTTGGTAATTTCATATCCTAGGACATCTGCATGAAAGAGATGTCTGCAGGGAACTGAATTTGCCGAATATACTAAAGCACAGATGCAAATCACTATAATTGTGTGACTGTTTTGCCTTTCATCGGCAAGGGTCTATACAAAAGTTTGAAGTGCTTCAGAGTTTTAGGGCTGCTTGCCGTCGGGCTATACTTACCATTACTGAATTGCCCAGAATGCTCTCACTATATAAACCACCCTGTGAGCTCGTGTCTGCTGTGGCCGTGAGATTAGGTCAAAGTTCAACAAACATTCTGGACTTTTCAGCAGCCAAAAACAAGATCTCCAGCAGGAGGCTTTGAGACTCTGCCAGTCGAAAGATCAAAAGGGCAACACCATCCTTGACATCCAAATACCCATCAGAAGTTAGCTTGACCATCATTCCGGACAAGCTTAGTAGGAACCATGGAATCCTCAAATTTGTGAAAAATGGTTTCTGATTTGCAATCTTCCCAAAGTGGCCTCTACTCTAACCACATGACAAAGGCATTAACCCACCTTTTAGGACTGTCATGTACTGTTCGCATGGACTCGTTTGACGAGTTCAACTCTAGAATTGGACCCAATTCAATTGAAGAAACACCAGTACAATTCTGAACCAAACCTGAACAATGCAATATGTCAAACAAGTTTTCCTTTGATGAGGGAATCATCACCAGAGAATGTACAGTATCCATAATAGAATGTACACTGCAAAAACAATTTAAGCTTCATTGCTTTTCATATTGGTCAGTCTACTTCAGTAGTGCAACCTTACAAACCAACAAACATCGCCCTCTGCGTTTGCCTGTGCTAGGTGGTGAGCCAAGACCACCAAGAGATGCAAAGGTAAACTTCACCTGAGCCGGCAACTTCTTTCTGATGCCTTGCTCCACGAGATCTTCAAGAAGTTACAGGTAAAGTTTCTCAAAAAAACCTACCAGTCAGGTTTGGCCGAACCGGATTGATATAAGCTTCTAAAGTTCTTTCAGACACCCTGAATAAAGAAGATACCCAAAAGGCATCACCCAGAAACCTCGCCATGATCTGATTCCTTGAGAATCTACGTTGTGCTTTCAACCTTACCCCCCAAGTTGGAAGCTAGCAAGAGATGGTCTGCACACACCTTCTTCTTCGCTCAAAACAAAATCATAACTTCATGTTCAGGGGTGCTGAGTTATAGAATAGGATTCTTAAGGGGGGGTGGTGATTCCCCTAATCTTCCCTAATGTTCCCCAATCCCCTCTAGGAATCCTTATTTTACTAGCATTTGATCATAGTTGATAAATCTTGAAGTTGAAGAGCTTCCGGATTCCATCCTGGCAGAAGCCACCAACTTGCAGCAAAATCCTCCAGCCGTTCCAACAAATCCAAGTGGCACGAGGGTATGGCAAAAGGCTCCTTAGCTGTGGATCCAAATTGACCCTTGCTTCTTACACTTACTTTCGCGACAGACTCTGATGAATCAGGGTTGAGTTTGGGTGGACCTGATCTGCAGCAGTGAACAAGCAGACCGGGAAGTATTGGCCCAATTTGGGAGGTTACTGAAAGCTTACTAAGCATTGCACTAGACCCCTTTAGCCTGTTGTTGGCATGTCCAAACTGAGGTAGTCTTCGTTCACGTAGGTGTGCAACTTTTGTTGCTGTCGTTCGGGAAAATTAAGCAAATTTGCATGGGAACCCATGCAAATCCTATAGTCCAACCCTTCGATATGTGCCCCTCTCACACCACTCCTGGGCCTTAGTATGGTTGATTGGTGGATCAGTAAGTCTTCATGAGGCCTCTGGGAGGTCCAATTCGAATTTGTGCACCTTTGATGTGCATCTTCGCCCCAAAAATTGTAGTCTGAATGAACAACAAATCTAACGGCACTATACTTACCAACTGATGATTACACCCCCAAATTTTAACATAGCCCCTGAAAATGGATGGAATAAAAAATCTCTTCCTTTTGGGGCAAACGGCCTATTTTCAGGGGTCTTCATACCTCCAAGGCTCTGTCCCAAGAAGCCCAAGTTGGAAGGCGTTGCTCCAGGCACACGACCGAAACGCATGGGGCCCGTCAATCCACTCAAGATCCGGGAGGTGATACCTGATGTAAAAATTCGGAAGATGTTTCCACCACCAAAAAAAGGAGTAGTCTGTGTATATATATAATATGTATCTAAATATAAAAGATATGTACTCAATAAGAATAATACAGTATGCACATATCATGTATCTTTATAATTGCAACATTTTGATGATTAAGTTGTTTTGAATCATGACACATGGATTGGCAAACTGCCGGAATCTGCTATGCAAGGAAGCGTTGGTAAGATTGGTGTGGCGTATTGATGGAGTTTCACAGCATTCGATGTGATAAATCTGGAATCACACTGCAATATGAGACACAATTTGAACATTCTGAGATAGCAAAAAAAATCATATGAGGATAGATGATATCATAATTCATCTTTTCCGGTGAAAAAAACCTGACTTTACACACAATTTGGCAAGGTGAATCAAATCATGTTGTTTTTTCCAGGGTCATATAGATGATTTGCCCCCCTTCCCAGGGCCTAATTTGGAGGCTTCATGTGAGATTACCAGCAAAAATCACCCTAGTTTATTGAATCATCACTGGTGCAGCTCTTTGAAGATCAATTCAGTTGCCCTCTTGCAAAAGTATATAAATCAACATGACAATAGAAATCCACCCCGTTGCAATAGAAAAAGACACGATACAATCTATAAATCTTCCTCTACAATCGGTGGATTTTTCTGGCGAGTCAAACCATAAAGTCACCCCACTGATTCAAAAAATCGCCTCGGGCATCGGAATCATTGGCTTTTTCAAGGCCAAAGCCATTGTCCTGGAGTCAAGACCAGGCACCATCCCAAATAATTCCCCAAAACATTGAAACCCCGGTGCGACTATTCGATGTATTTGGTTAGAACATGTTGTAGAAGGCCTGCAATTTTTGAGATACGCCGATGTGGAAAAAGTACGGCACAATCTGGAGAGAAAACAACATGTGGCAGCCTGGGATCTTTCATATTATAAGTTAACATCCTAAGCTTGAATGAACATGCGGTTGAACAAGACCAACCAAATATGATGTGCAAACACGGCCACGACGTGACCCAAAAATCAAAAGCGCTCCCGCATCTTGATGCAAGTTGATAAGTATTACGCAACTAATCAGCAAGTACATGAATTTACCAATTAGGAAAAAGGCAAAAACAAACACTTGCATTGAATATGTATAGATATATACACACATGTACAGACCAACATATATATATATATACATCTATATATTTTTGCGATTGTCTATCAACTCCTTGACAGGCAGGTCCTCCCGTTCTGCAAAGATTTCCCTTGAACAGTCGAGTAAATGATTACTAAACAGGGCTGGCTGATAATTATACGACCATACTTAAAGACCTCCAGAAACGGGAGCTGCAAAGTTTGACAGATTTACCAGATATGTCTATGTATGTTTGCCTTTGAAATTCTCCTCTGGATCTGCGAACTGAAAATGCCCCGATCCACGGCATGATCGACCCCTGGCCTTTTGACACACTACCTTCTTAGCGGACACGGCATCGTGGAAGACCACCAGATCAGCATGTTCCTGGTCCGGACTTCTGTCACCAAGGGAACCATGCCGACAAAGCCTCTATACCCTATATACATATTCATCAAGGTCACTGCAAATGACAACAAGTTATATAGTAAATCGTATCAAGTCTACATCACAAAAAGCACTGTCAAGGTTGCAACAAGAATGCGGAAACGGAGGGAGAGTCTTTTTCATAATACCTAGTTAGATAAAAACTACAAGTAGGCAAATGTAGATAGTTATACCGAATGTGAATGGTGCAGGATTGGTAAAGCACAACTTTCCAAGGAAAACACTTTCGAGTGACTTGACGCGACTTTGGACTCCCAGGGCAGCGTTGTGTGAACTTCACAAAAATGCTGATTGAAGGCATCAATCAATTAAACATGCACTCATCACTCTAGGATACTCTAGGAAATGAAATGCCAAGATCACCGATCTCCCAAACATCTTTCACTCGACATTCCAAAAGGTATCTACAGGTTCTTTGTTGAAATGAAGGCATACTCCATCATACTCCTACATTGTATGCAAATTTATGTATGTATAAACGCAGTTTTCATAGAATTTCCAATCCAAAACATCTTCGATCTACCCCCACGCCCATTAACAGTGGCAAAGAAAGGTTTACTCAGGGATTCCCAAGTAAAAATGTAATCATCCTGGTGGTGACTGTAATCCTGGCTGGAGGGTAGATCCAAAGCACATCTACCTCAGCAATAGAAAGCTAAGGATCCAAAAAAACTCTGCTGGAGATCGCTGCACTTGCGCCACTCTTGGAGGGATCCGCCTGAATGCCAAGCTTTTTGAGTCAAGACGCAAAGGGAGGAACATGGATTTTGCCAGTATTACTATAGTTACTAGTGTGTTGGTGAATTGAATATTGTGAAAATAACAAGATTCTCAACAAACCAAGAATATATGGTGTCTATACATATTCAACAACGTGGTGAACAATACAGCATGTAATAATATGTAAAACGGGGAATGTATCGGTTGCTGCAGTTGTTGAGATGGCACCAATGTCCAGTACGAGTATCACCGAGACAAATGAACTCATGCATATGTCGGTCACAACAATGGACCCCCACAGCCAATGATTCCATTGGATTCAAGCCAACAGAATCAGGCTTGGTTTAGCAAGGAGTGAGATGATACCAACTGATGCGTTGTATGCAGGGATTTCCAGGTTGGCAACATATTAAGACAAACATATTGATCGGAGATTTTGGAAGCTAAAATTGAAAATCACCAAAGATCACTGGTTCAACAGTCTAAACAGCCTCTTGTGAAGTTGCCTGTGACAAATTTCGAAGCTGGGAAATAGCTTAATCCAATGGGCAACATTGGTTGACTCCGGTAATCAAGTCTAAGATGTCTAAGATGTCTAACAAAAACAAATTTGCGGATTCTTCATGGTATTTACCAGGCAGGATTCGAATTGTTCTATTGTTATGTCAGATTGTGAGAGGGCATTGATTGGGTGATTGTAACTGTCTACAACAACCAAGGTTTTACTGACTGCTGACTGCACACATGTGGTCTGTCCAATAGAATCAGTCAACAGAAGATCCACAAAAAATGCCTTGCAAAAGCCTTTTGCAGGGCTGAATGACAACAAGTGAACAATATCGACAAGTCATCTACCTTTTCTTAAAAACATTAACAGAGAACAAACATAACAATTTTCCCAATCTTCAAGTCCCAAAATGGACAATATATATTTACATATATATACATACGTATATATCATATTGGTATGTACTGCTGAGCACGAACACCTGCAACCATCCATTTTTTTTGGGAACAAATCTCTCTGCTCCAAAAATTTTCAGGGCAAGGTTTCAACAACGCGAAGGTCCGAAGGTGTTTTCGTTGAAAAAAACCACTTGAACAAATCATTTAACAAAGTCTTCCCCAACGATTAGTTGAACATTTACCCAAGTAAATGTAGCATGTTTGATTCATTGATGTGACACCCAGTTTTTTCATATCTATCATATCTTGCCATGTCCTCATCGGATTTTCCGCGTCGCCTTCGCATCCGGAATGCACGAAGATACGATTTTCAGCTTCTTACCACAGGTCCTCAGGTCAAAGCGGATCCTTTCTTTACAAGTTTACAACCCAGAAATTTGGCACAACTCTGAACATCCTGACAAATCCCAATGCCCCAAATTGCCCCAATCTATCCAACTTTTTTGAAGGAGACCTAAGAGGAAATGAACACACTGTAAATCCTGTGAGAAAGCTAGTGCAGGGAATACAGTCTTCTCGTTTTTCCCAACACAACCTATCAGGCTTTGACATTTCCAGCTGTTACGTCTGTTTGACTTATGAAAAACTTTAGATTCCTCGGCACCCAAAAAGCTACCAACTTGGCTCCTGCTGCTATGATTTTCCACATGTGGTTTCCAGAAATGATGTCCCCACCGAATCTAGCCCTCCCAACAGAGACCTTCAAATGTGAAACTGTCGATCTTTCAAAAGAGGTAACTTCGGACAACTATGTTTTTGAATCCTTGGTCTCAATCCTGAATCACCAGGATGTATGAAACTCTGGAAAATCCAAAGGATCAACTACTCAGCTGGTCAGCCGGAACTCAGCTATCAATTGGGCAATGATACAATCAAAGGAGCTACAACTTTACAACACATACAAATTTGATGCTTTCTCACTTCCATTCCCGGTCTGCTCGAACAAATTCGAAAAGGTTCAGGCTGAGGTGTTCCATGACGTTCGTCATCAAACCACTGCTTAACCAGTCCTTTTCGCCACACAAAGCCGCAAGGAGACATACAGCATTCCCTCGTTGGGGTTTCCAACAACTAGATCTCAACTAATTGAGCTGATTTGATTCATCCTTGGTGGACCTTGATAAAATCAATTACACTCATCACTCTATATATTGTAGATTGTTTCACAGGTGAAAGAGGCTATTGAAATTGTTGAAGCATTCAAAACACGTCGTATATATTCATATATTATGCACATGGTGATAAAACGGTTTGAGGAACTATAGAATAATGGGAGCTGTTCAACAAATTCATTCCAGGTGCATCTTGATGCACAGGGTAATCGTTCCCTCAAGATCCACCTTGACTTATCAGGGTATGCTCATGAGGTATCCAATCGCATTCCGAAAAGAAAAAGCATGGTAGGCATGGATTCAATGAGACTATTCTGAACGGGTTTCAGAAATGACAAACAATTTATTCTTCAGAAAAGATTGCCATGTTGTATTTTGGATGTTGGGGAGATCACTATGAATGAGCAATGCATGTCAGGAATGAAATGTAGATGCTTGAAACGTAGGGACCCCAAATTTTGTTGGCCAGTGGTTTCCAACCATGGCAGCCTTCTCGTCCTGGAAATCCAAACAACCATACACACGCCCACTAGATTACATACAACTTGCTAGGTGCCCACAAAACACACCAACAAAACAAAACAAAACAAAACAAAACAAACACATCCTAAAAAAGAAGCAAACAAAAGCAACAAGACTCAAGTCTTTGGCTCGTCTCCCATCTCTTTTTTTTTCCCCTCCCTTCACATTGATCTGTTGGTCCTCATGGCTTTGTGTCAACAGAAAGCCTTCCATGTAATCTGCTCGTTCCAACTGCAAGCGAATGGCTTCGTAGATCCTCAGCTGTGAAATCCAACAAGCAAAGGGTCTGGCAATCACCTGATGAAGGCCATGCTTCCAACAACAAAATATACCCACAACCATAGGCCACATACACTGCAACTGGGAGGCACCAGGTTTTTACACCTGATAAAGTCATATAAAAAGCTGGAACCCCCAATCTCATTCTCATGGTGTTTGCCAGGAATGACAACGGCATCTGTCTTTCAACCGCCCCCGCGTTTGGTTGCTAAAGATCTTGCGACACCACAAATCCAAGAAAGACTAACTTGAGGGTTGAATAGAATATGTCTATCATACTTCACACTTGGAAAAAAGGAAACACGTGAACAAAACATTGTTTTGTCTGTGAGCTTCGCTGACAATTTTTGAACAAACAAAGAAACATCTGGCGTCTTCTGTCTACGAGTTTTTTTTTTGAAACATGTTGGCTCCCAAGTTGTGTGATAATTCCTGTCTTTATTGGGGCCTGCTTCATAATGCTTAGGCAGACAGGTACATGTACAGAAGAAGAAAGGACTCACAGGCACAAATATGTGGTACCTTCGCGCCAAGCTAGCGCTACCTTTCAGTTTTACCTCATTGTGCTTGGGGCCCGCTTCATAAGTAAGAGGAACATGCTCAATCACAATCCAACTTGAAATATCACACATCTGTATAAACTTTGCGATTAGGAATATATAGCGAAAAAAAGAAAAGAAGTCCAGACATGATTTGGTGTGCGAGATATTGCGAGATCACTTCAGAACTCACCCAGAAGGATATCGGATACCTAGTCGCATGCTTATGCGCACTTACAACTAGGATTAAGTTGGATGAAATACTGTTTGTAACGGATTGGTCGACCACACTATGAAGTTCAGCAAGTTTCCATGTTCTAAAATGCTGGCCAAAGTAGTGAAGGTTTATATGCATCAGGGTGGGAAAAACACATGCTTCTAAAAGATCTAAAAAGATCTAAAAAGCTTGGCTATTCTGGGAGACTTCCCCCCAAACCCATTCCCATGTGCAACATCATTTCAACCGAGAATCTCTTTGACCTCCTTCCCCAAACACGCCTCTTGGATGTTGCACCTCAACATCAAAGAGTCTGACGATGCGTGCAAAACTCACGTCAAACCGACTCAAACTCACCTAGGCCTGACACCCTGGAGAAACCAACAAAGGATGGAAGAAACATGAACTTCCACTGGCTGCAAATGAGTATGTCGACAATTCCCAAAACTAGATTGTCATTTTGAGAGAGAGACTCATGTAATACGCAATCTCTGTGAACATGTCGTAAGAATCCGAACGAAAGAAAAGAGCCTTCAATCAACACAACTGACCAGGAAAAGCTTGAGCCGGACTTTCAGTCGTACACGTGTCCAAAGACACATCTGAAAAACTTGAAATACATTTCGGGATCAATCATTACCATATCTCAGAACCATCGATGATCAAAAAGAACTTTCATGAGCCAGAAGCCACCAAAGATTGGAAGTCAAAATCAGTGATGGAATTGTACCATATAGATGGGCGTATATACACCCAAATCATGGGTCTGAACATCGATTGGTGTCAACAGCTGTGTCAGTGTTAAGTTGACTTGTATCCATAATTGTCTGATTCCCACAGTGAAAGCATTTGAAAAACAATAGTTACTGTGCACATCATATCATTATTTATCAAATCTCTATCTATATATTTCGATCTCAAAGCAATGCATCTATATACATCTTTCTGACCTTGCTACTTAGTTTACCATAAGGACATAAATATAAAGCACCCAAAGTTGTTCCTAATCACCATCCTACACACTGCAAGGCCAATCCGATACCTTTCTTTTAGAAGGCCGAGGAGCCCTTCGGAGACAGCCACAATAGAGTCGGGATGGAACAAGGCCTGGGACAACATTGACTTTTACTTTAATGGATAAACAGGTGATGGATTCCTGATCGGACATCAAACCCTTGTCTACTCACTTTGACCACTCCACTTCATTTGTACAAAGAATCATATGAATCATATCTCCTTGATTGGGAGGAATCTGCTTCAGGGAAGCCAAGGGGAAGATCAAAAGGCAAAGCAATCAACTCAGTTTCTGGGTGGAGTATGGTGGTAACACTCACTTGTATTTCTCTGGCGTCAAGGTCGAATTGACTATTGCTCACTAGTTTGGTGAATGCAATGCCTGTAGGGTAGCTACTATTAGACAATAATAGAAAATAAGTCTCATCTTAGCAGTCTCGAAAACCATGACTTCTAGCGCTCCCTTACAGGGTATTCCCGCAATGGAATACATGATCATAAGATAGTCAGATAGACAATAATTTCAACCCGCCCAGCAAAATAACTATGCATGTCAAATGCCCACAGCGTTCTTGCCGCTGCTCACCAATGGTGAGCACAACCCTGAACCGAACTTCTGCTCACACACCCGTGACCCTTCTCAGGAAGAACTCATTCTATTATTGTATGATTGCACGACCATAGCAAACTGCCCCAAACTGGCCCAATTCTTGTAAAAACATCAGTAAGTGTATGGGTGCATCTTCCTCGGTGGAGGCAAACACAATTAAACAAATCAATCATTCCATCACTTAATCGCTACCCTTAAAACCGGTTCCCGGCATCCCCAGATGTGTTGACAAACCGAGAGGCTGCTTGCTCCACTGACTCCATAGCACTCGTTTCACCTGGCGAATTAGGTGGTATGGCCTGGCCATCTGTAGAATTGCTTGCCAGTCTGTCAAGGTGTAAAACCACGAGTTGTTTGTAAAGTTTATTTTAGATACTTTTCGTAAAAGGGATTCTTGTCAAAAAAAAACTAAACAGCACCAGTTCTGTGCCTGCCAAAATAGCACGCGGCAAGTAGCGCCCAGTAAAGCTCTCCGAGAACAAGACATCCTTGCAGCCATAGAATTCCTGCAGAGTCAAATGAAAGGTCCCTGAAACTGTACGAATTTCTCATTTGCAGGATAAGCATCACAAATATCTATGTCTGTATGACCCCCAAGATCTAACTTCGATTTTCTTGTCTTCTAGACTTGTTGCAAAACACTGTTCACCAGAAGCTCGGGGTACATGACAGAAATGTCTGATGACATGTCTTTTCAAATTATCCCAGGACCTTTGGCAGTGCATCAAGATTGAAGCTAGTTCCATCCTTCAAATAGGTAGGACCAGTTAGGATTGATTGTGCCTCTCCAACACGGAATTTCTTCAGGATACCACCATTGTGTCGAACTTCCAGTAACAACGTCAACACTCAACTTCTTTTATTAGTCCACGAACAACTGAACTTTGAATGATGATGAATTTTCATTTATATAGATGACTAATCAGGCGTGACTTGATGACCACTACAGCCACATCACTGGCGTTTACAGCCTGGCACAACTGTGGTGCTACAGTTTGGCAGCTAGAAGTACCTCTAGTATTAGGCTTGCCAGCTAACCTCTATTCTTACCAAAGGTCATAAGCTGGCTGCGGCTACAAGCAGCATTAATCCTAACTTTAAGGAACATCCCGGTGGTGTGTCTCCCACTCCCAAGTGTATCCCTCAACATGCTCTCATGTCGAACCTTCTCCATCAGTCGCCCTGAGGCATCTACGGCATGTTCGCCTCGGGCAAAAAAGGGAAGAAACTCAGCTACCTTTGAGGATGAAGAATCAGTGATTATCACTTCGGTGTGTTTTGCATCCCCTAAAAGCTGGATGGATTCTATACAAAAGAAATTCAGGTCTGCCTGGATAAAAAAAGGAAGTCACCGTCACAGCGTGCTGCCTAGTTGAGGGAAACCTCCAGTCAAAGGCATTCATAATTCTGCTTGAGAAATCATGCTACTTCACTCAAATACATGGTCTATTAATTTGATAGCATTTACCTTTGAAAAGACTCAAGAACAACCGAGTACTTATTACTTCTTTCTATGGTACTTTCTGCAAATTCGATAGCCAAGACGCCCATGATGTGAGTCCAGGCGTCCAAACCCGCAAGCCCATCGTCCTGAGGGAAACGTAGCCATTGCATGTCGTTGCAACGTAATTGGGAGCTATGAATGTCGAAAGTCTGTCGGGAATAAGCATCCAGAAATCAAGCAAGGCTTGTATTTTTTTGTATTTTTCTGGTGCTAGTTGATTCAAAAAAAGGTTTGGGGATGTACAGTAACATCACTATGCTGGATTGGCATCCCAACACTAAATTGAAAGAGGTGTTCCAGGCAACTGTGCACAAGGGAGAGAATACAAACAAAGGCAATAAGTGAGACACTCTCCAATAATATATCGGGGTTGGAATTGTCCTTACAGTGTAAGCTGGCACCCAAGCAATGATCCATTCAAAAGGTTCCGCTTGTTTTCTAATGGCTTACCTAAAATACTAGGATGAATGGTTACAACATGCCTTGGAGCTTGTCACATCCCCATGGCAGCAAATCGTTGCCTTCACAACTGGCTCCTGCGCTGCCTACTTCATACATATAATACGTGACTGACCTTCGATGCCAATCTCCATCTACTGACGACCAAGCTTCCATATGCAGGGTGATGATTGCTGCTGCTGTGTTGGGCTTCCTTGGAACGCATGGCAAATCTGAGCTATTTTGCACATTCACTTTGGGAGAATGTCCTTTTAAAGCCACACATGTGGAGGTGACGTCAGCTGAGGTTGCCAGAATGATTATATAGATTGATATGCAACATCTCAACTTTTAATGAGAACTTCATGATGTAGGATCTCTTATTGACATGTCATGAGATTGCACTGGTATCGCAGCAAACAACTCTCACGCTAGAACAGAGCATGCTGTGTTCATGCAGGTCATTACATCAATTCTCAAGGTCTGTCAATGGGATATCCGTTGCATTTCACCGGTAGAAATCTGAATATCACATCATGAATGGCTCAACTGAAAAATTGAAAGGCATCTACTTTCTTCCCAAACGCTATATGGGTTTTGGGAGGCTACCTTTATGAAACAAGTACGAACTTTTGACAGAAAAGTGGATACTCAACAAGGACACCCCCTATCACCTGGGTCAAACGACTTCACACCCTCAATCCTTGGTGATGTAGCAAGAGAGAAATTCTTCCAAATTCCAATCTGTCGATCTATAAATATACATACATGATGCATATATCCGCATGTATCATCATTATGATGTATCATTACCATCATTACTCACATAGCATCTTGACCAATTTTGTCCATTCTCGATTTGCTTTGCCAACCAACAAGAAACAAAAAACATCAAAAAACGACCTCAATTTCTGCTCAAAGGTACCAGGGCTTGCTGCTGCCGGAATACCCCCTGCAAAACGCCGATCACAGGCTGTGGGGTAGAGAGATTTGCATTGGTCATCCCAGATTTTGCCAAGCCTCACAACCGCCTATCAATGGTGATATTATTATCATCACCTGTGTAAAGGGAACCACCCCTCATGATTATTCATCATGGTTCAGAACTTTCCATACAAATCATCAAGTAGTCACATATAATCACCATGTAATTACAGTTTCTCTAGAAATCTTACAACGTAAATCCATAGATCTTGAGGACGCGGAAATGACCGGAATCACAGAAATTCCTAGCAGCTGTGACAGCCATGTGCAACCCACATTTTACCAGTCTGTGTGCAGACATAGCATTTGCAGCATTAGTTTATTCACATTTCATCACAAAAGCACATGGAATTGCAACAGTTCTTTCTGATAAATCGGTGGGTGAATGTAAATCTCTCTTCAAAAGCGCAGAGTCAGATCCCTCAACCTGCCCAAAAAAACGTGAAAGACATATCTTACAATTGATATACCAGTACTGCCAAAATAATGCTGTCCTACACTAAACAAATCATCATAAATCTGAGAAATAAACCGATTTCGGAGCAGGGTTAACCCAAGGAGAATCTTGAGGTCTGTTACATAGGCTCCAAACTTGTACCCAATGTATAAATGGTAGACGCAGCTTCGAAACCTCAATTCAGGTCCTTGATTTGGCATCTTCATGTCTTCACAAATGCAAGCCGATTTACCGATGCCTAATCACTGATTATGGGCTGCGATGCAACATCTGCAGCGGCTGCAGGTGGCATGAATACATTGAATACATCGCGCAACATGAGGATTAAGGGTCATTATCTGTCAGTCTTAATCATTACACCTAGAACCTGGCAATCATCCCAGGGTTTTTTTGTCGCATCCAGGACTGGGACAGTTGCCCGAATGACGCCTACGACTTGCAAACCCTGCAGCACCACAGCGACCTCAGCGACCAAATGAAAACAGCTTGAATGGCTGGAAGCTGGAAATCACAACTCGGGGATAGTTTCATCAAACCAAGTTGGCTTAGAAATATGTCTATGTCGAATCATTGAAACACCTACAATTTAAGAAAGTTCCAACAGTTGTGGACTTTATATTTTGAGTAGGGCGGGGTGACTGATAATAAATACCAGCAAATACAGCAAATGAATAGAAACATGATAGACACATAGGGCTTCCAACAACAGACTGGGTGTGTCCTGTTGGGGATGGATCCCTGACCCAAGCATCTTCTCCAGCCTGACCTGTCTGGGTGGACTTCAACCAACTTTTGAAAATCTGGGATGGGGTCCATATTAAACATATATAACCCTCACAAAAGGCATGTACCCTGTATATGCATACAGGATTTCAATGTAACTCAATGTATTGTAGTATAAGGCCTTCTAGTCCAGGAGGTCTTTATCTCATGACAAACTGAGGGACCTACACCTTCCCCCTGGACTTAGCGCACCAACATGTGACTTCCAACAAGGATGATGCCCATTGATGTGTGCTGCTTCATGGTACTTGATATCCAGCCAGCAAGCTGGGTCTTGGATCTTTCAACAATCTGAAATGGAAACAGGCATTTAGAAATAATTGCTTAAGGTATTTACATTTACGCATATGTAAATGTCTATACAGTGTATATCCCAGGTGAAAGTATTGAAAAAAGGGTGATATCTACTGTATTGCTACCTGCCTTTGCTTCGTTGTGACCAACTGCCATGTGCAAGCCGAATCAAATCTCCACATTCCGTCATGCAACAGGGGCGTTCAGGAAAGGGTCTGGGCAGTGCGCCGAAACCTACGCTTTGCTGACGGTGTTTGGGAATCTAGGGATCCAGAAATGAAAGAAATAGGCCCCAAACTCTAACCCACCAATCCAGACCGTGAAGTAAAGTAAAGCAATGGTTGCACCGCAACCCCCAAAAAAGAAGGTGGGGTGATGGAAAAACAACTGACAAACATGTGATTTCCCTCCAATCAAAGTATCTGGATGGACTTGGTGGATGGGCAGTTGTTGGATCGCTCATGTCTCAAACCCAACCTGAAACACGTATAAGTCATGTTGGTAGCAAATTAAAACCATAGTTTCATCATCCGCTTCAACCATGGCAGCGAAAAAAAACTCCCATCAATGGGTCAACGACAACAACTCCAGCAACCGTTAATATTCAAATTGCATCAAGCAGAATCTTCATGTATACATTATCATTTGGATCCATTTAGGGCCTCACATCTGGACTATGTTCTGACCAAATTTGGTCCAATGTTTTTATCAACATAAATCAAGAATGAACATCAACACACCGCCAAGAAAAAACCTGGAGAGCAATCTTTGAAATCATCACCAAAAATTTCCAAACAGGAACAACACCTTAGGTTTTGGACAAGTCCTTTTACCGTCAGCCCCTTTGTCAACATTCCCCAGAACCCCCTGCCCTTCGAGTTCTAGAACTTTGCCTTGGATGGGGGCAGTTTGATCGAAGCAGACTCCAGCGCCATCACCTGATGCGACAAAAACCCTGGAGGGGACTGCCGTTTCATGAAACACGATGGCTGGTTAGCAAGGACCACCGAAACAACTGGTACTCGACTCTCGACCACCCCTGGAGCAACGCAACAATACAACAAATATATCATAAGCCTATCCTTGCAACATGCAGGGTCTACCGGGGGGGTTTGCCCGGAATTTTAACATTTGGGGTNCCGGCGGAGCCAACATGCAGAAAGCCAATTTATGAAGTCATCACTACTGTTGGATTGACAAGTTTCTGCAATGGTTGAGATGGTTGAGACGGTAAAACACCGTAATCATAGGGGTTCTTCCAACCACAGTATGAATATATGATAATCTATGTAGATAAAAATCTACAGTATTTTTACAAGAGTATCATGTCAAAGTGTTTTTGGCCTACTCCTTCAAGTAGATCCTGAAAGATCTATATATATATAACATCTTGGCTTGGAGTTTTGAATGGAATACCATTGATGGCCACAATCAAAAAGAATATTGCCGTCGGGTACCAATGAACAAACAATGCTCTTGTTCAACCATTAAATAACTTTCATAATATGATGTCCATCTTTTCCACATCTTGCAACTTTGTCCTTTATGTTAACTTATGTTACATTTGTTTACATTTACATACATTCTGACATTCTGTTGTTTTGGGCTCCTATGGTTCTGGGTTCCCTGTTCGCATATCGTTCCCACAATTTGCCTGTGTGTTTCACACTGGTGTCCATGGTGGCCATGGATCGAATCTCCGCTTCAGCCGCACGCATCGAGTCGAACCTCGATGAGAGACAAGCTGAAACCGAGGAAGTGGTACACCCAAAGGTGTCAGGCTCTGGCATTTAACAAATAGCAGCCCGCTGCATAGATCATTTAAGTTCCAACTGGATAGCCCTGAATTGCGGTGGTCTGAGGGATGTAAACGTTCCTTGCACTTGAATACCCGGCCTTGATACACGGCCAAGGTGAAAGTCTTACAGGTTACTTGAAGTGGGTAGTATGTCATGGGAAGCAAGGAGGCCCGTGATCTTAGGGTGTGTGAAAAACTGCATATTTCACTCAGTACCAACAGTAACATAGCCGTCAACCACCACCAAAGGCCGCGTGGCCAGCTCTTGAAGTTCTCATTCCAGGTGGCACCTGAGAAGGAAAGCTGGATTTACAGGCCAATTTGGCTTTCCTTTGGATATACATTTGAAATGAAACACCCAATTTCCAATTATATACTATTATATCTACTGTATGATTATTGAATATAATTCTTATATGTATATAAATAATAAATATATATAATCATCAAATATATGCATACAATTCCTTGATACCTCAGAAAAACGTGGCTTGCTTTGAGTGCCTTCCATTCCCCAGTCACTTCAAAGGCAAGGCGGCAAGGCACGGGTGGTGCCTTTTGCGATGACTTTGTCGGGCACTGGAGGCAGTTGATCTCCTGGGATGTAAAAAAACCCTGTAAATTAGTGGGATGAACTACCGAACTACCAACCTCAAGTGGTTAGCAGGATTTCTGAACCATCATCAGTTGTTTATTATGCACTGTAAATCGAATCATATCTGATTTTTGATAATAATGACTTATGTATACTTATGTATCTTAAACATAAAGATGTCAAATGCTAATGCAAACCTACATGCGACTATCCTCAGCTAGTCCATCTGGGCATCAACCAATGCTTGCTTGTCTTGCGTGAGGGGATGAATCTAGAATATACCAATTTCAAAAATGGCTTCCTCTGTCCCTAGTAGAAGCACAATACTTGGAGGGATGTGCGGCCGGACTGACTTGATGTTCACTGGCTATCTGATCATCCAATCGAGCTTCTGGATGTTTGGCAGCTGAGAATCGATCGGCATTACAGGGTCAACCAGTGACAAATTATTCCAACATTGATAAACTTATATATACGTCTCTATATTTCCAAGTATAAACCAATATCATCCAATATCAACGTATTCATATTCAAAATTCAGTTCAGGAAACATCTCAAGTAGAGCTTTTTTCCCGGCCTGGAGATGTCTCCCCTGTTACCATGGCCCCTCTTGCATCCCTTCTCCGAGGCTCCTTCTTCATGTTGCAATTCATCACTTTTGGTTCCTGCAGGGTCCGGCATGGCCTTGATATTCTCGAACCAACGTTTCGGAGTCCAGGCCCATAAGGTCATGCCCATGTATTCCTGACTGTACAACACAGAAAAAGGCTGGAGTGGTCAAGTGGTCATGCTTAAAGGGGTCTGGTGTTTCTGATCAAAAACGACATACGTCTTCCAACATGACCCTGAATAGTGAGAATATGTATGAGCATGTTTGAATGTGTTTGAACAAGAGAATGCTGTCATACGTGTAGTCAAATCAATTCAAGTCTTGCGTTCATATATATGTTCGTGCCATAGAGTGGCATGGCCATGCGCTGGGATATCTCAGCAACCGGCTAACCTCAACGATGGGGCCCGAGATGTGTGAATCCAACTTGGAGCTGGTCTTTCTCAGCAGATTTGGTGTTGACCCTCCAAAAAAGGGCTTGAAGTTTGAAACAAGTTCCTTCCCGATACAAGAATCAAAACGGGTTCTTTGAGCATGGACGCTCATGTTTATCTTCTTTCCGCCGAGCAGGTTCATTGTTGAAAGGAACGTTGTTGAAGCGAACACTCACCACCAACACCAACACCAACAACAAGCAGTTTCTCGACCAAGCATCCGTAGTGAGATCTTCTGGAGGTATCTTGGCATTACCCAAATCACTACTGGCTTTGACACTCGAGGCTAATGACTTGATATCTCTCAACTCTTCCAAGCCTCGGTTGTCCAACGTGCGAAGCAATTGGGAAGGAAGGACTTTTTTTGTGCCTGCAGACCTGTATGCTTCAAGATAAGATGTGTATGTAATGTACATATGTAAGATCAGAAAAGGCAAATTTCAAAAAAAACACATATATATATAACATATACATAATATTTTTACAGGGTGAGAAATGTATAGAACTGGTACCCTGACAACTCAACAAAGTGGAAAAGCTAGAACAAACATAAAAACCCATACAAACACATTTAGCGGTGAAGTCACCTGACTCACTTCATCATTTCTGGAGGGCACTTTCATCATCTTCCATCGTCGGGATTCTTGCGTCATAAGTAGATTCCCCAAAACGTAAAGTTTCAACCATTCAGCGGGAAGCTCAAACGTGCAAAAGTTCAATGGTTGGAAAAATGCAACCCGCCAGTTTAGTTTGCTGAGTCCATTTTATCAAATTCATTCATTTGCAGGGATGATTCACTCCAAAAAAGTGGCAGGACCATTGCTCAACTCATTTTGGAGCTAAATATCTGCGATGTATTGCCTTTGTAACAAATTCAGCAGCAACAAAACCCTAGCAAACGTTAACTTTTCTTTCAAGATTTATAGCGCTGTCAATGGCCATAATGACATCCTTTCGAGTGGTTCACCAGAATTTGCCGAGAGACCTGCGTCTTTCAGCTCCTCCATCGCCTTGGAGTTAGGTCGGTTGGGATCGGGTGGGGAGTTTTTTTTGGAAATCATGCGTGCATATATTCATCTAATTCTAGTGATAGAGTATCCAGGATACAAATATAGATGACATATGAATATTAGATATGCTTTTCATATCTCTATCTACTACTGTAATTACACGTTTGGCACCTGTCTTTTACTTAGGTAGTAGTTATTTATGTACATGTTTAGTCGTATTGATGAATTCTTCATTTTTAGTCATGTTGATGATTCTTTTTGTCTACCTAATATCCAGCATTTGTTGCTATTTGCCTACATCTTTGGATCTCTTATTCTTTTCTGATCTATACGTCTGATCTACCTACTCGGTTGGCACTACTTGTTAATTAACTCCATAGATCGGTTTGGCATGCTCTCATAGTCCGTAGGTCGGACATGTTGGGAGAATAGTCCCTTCTGCTCCCTGATTTTATGAATAAACCTACAGCAGTATCTGAAAAATCATGCCATTGGTAGTTGATGGTAGTTGCATTGTATATAAATATCTTTACCCATATGATCCCGTATGTATTTTGTCTGTATCTGTAGCCATACAAAACCCTCCCTAACAATCCCTAACACACATTCCGTTTGGCGGTATTTGTTGGAACCCCAAAGCAGCCTAAAAACACTTGTTACTTCAGGAGCATCTTGAAGCTGATAACTCATTCCCAAATGGATATGAGGATATCTCAAGATTGGGCCTAAGAGAAACACCATTTGACCTTTGTGTGAACCAAATTGACATGAGTGCCGAAATAATTTTGGTCGACACACTCAAATCCATGCGTCTCCTGTATGATCCTGAACCATTGATCCAATCTTGCAGAAGGCCATCGCCGCTTCTACCCATCTCTTCAAGCCATGCTTTGGCTAAAAGATTGACATCTTGCAGAAATCGATGGAACTCAGTGAACAATCCTTTATTATAAGATTCATGTTACTTTACTGGGAACCGCTTCACCCACAAACCGTGATGAAGTAACCCAACACACACACACACACACGATTTGGATATTGGAAACTGGGGGGACAAAACCGGCAAGAAATCCTTGATTTCATTTAGAAAAGTGGGAAATCTCTAGGACCCTGCCCTCTCCACACCGACGATGGTTTAAGCAGGTGGCTTGATGCACACGTTCCAAGCGTTCGCCAGGCAAGCGGCCCAGTTGCAAGGGCAAGCGGCTGCCACCTGCGACAAGTGATGAGGCCTTGTTAAGGGACAGGAACTAACTCTCTCTGAAACTAACAGTTCGCACCTTCCAGGAAGCCATCCCAAAAGGAAAGTAGTCTTCCAACCATCCATTTTCAGGTGCTATGTTAGTTTCAGGGAGGGTATCAATTAATGGGATCTCCCAGAAACATGGTGAAGGCACAAGGAATATGATTCCATTTCACTAAGTTCATGGTGCCACTGAGGACATACTCATGAATTCTAGCCTTTCTACAAACACAGTACTGTTATCTAAAAAAAAATAAAAAAATGCCAGAATATTGAATAGGCTTTTTTGTTAGTTATGGAGAACTCCGGCTCTTCAGCTGTACTGAAATATGAATTACACAATTTCAATTTACTTCTTGCTACAGTCTCCACCTCTCAAACTTGGCTTGTTTCTGAAGATTTGTGGTCCTGATACTCGCTTTTCTTAGGTTCCCCATTTCGCCACCGATTTCCCACATTCAAACCTCCTGGCGAGTCGGGTCGTGCTTCCGTCTCTGCATTCACCATGATCGTTACGTGGCACGTGGGCGTGCTGCTTCTGTTTACAGGACGCAAAAAGAAACGGAACACCGAAAACAAATGAAAACAAATGCGCAAAACGGTTTCATGGACAGGTCATGCCAGGAAAAAAGCAGTGCAAACATTTGCTACCGTGGCTGCCACAGCTGAAAGTTGTTCCAGGTCCAACATGCCAATAGTCAGAGGAATCCTACCTTTTTTTTGAGCCACGGCATGATTATCAGCTGATGACGGGCAAGTGTTGTTGGAACATCATGGTGTGGAAAACTCACAAGGTCTCTATCAATTAAACTACTGACAGCAATTCTATGGGGGCGTTGATTGGTGACTATTCTATATTTCCACAATTCCATGATTCATATTTACATATCGTCACATCATTCAACGGAAGCAATCCCGTATGCTTGACCACAGTTGTGAAGTCGATGCACTTCAAGCAAGCAGTTCTTTGGTGAAATCATCTAGAAACTTCGAACACACCTAGATGGATCTTAAACTACATGTGTACCAATAGATGTCTGTATGTAACATATCTAGTCTCTTTATATTGATTCTAAACATATGATGGGTAAACTCCCATATCCCTGCAGGTATGGATATCATTCGCCCCATCCCCCACGAGATAGGAAAGTCAACAAGTTTTGCTCGACCATCATGTCAGGGGTGGAAGCCATAGATACAACATTATACTGAAGGCATGTGAGTACTTTGTGTGTACACCATGTTGTACAGTTGTACTTAATTCAATGGAAATTATGCACTTTCAACAACAAAACGCCTTCTTTTACAATATGATCCCAGACAGGTGTCGTTTCCAAGCTGTGATATATCATTAAAAGTGCCTTGTGCTTACGGGACGCAGCGTTATATATTGTTTCACTTCTCCCATGGAGTATCGTCAATGGATACGGCTAGCATGAACAAACACCCAAATAGCCTGATCGTTCCGGATCTGTTTAGTTTTTCTGCAATGCAGAATTCGTAGAATCTATGTCTATTCAACTTGGCAACTGTGCCATCCCTGGTAGCAGTTCCGGTAGGAGGTAAGTAGAAGGTCCGTTTTGAAGAGGTCCCTAGCAAATAGGGACATATAAATTGAGGTACGTACTGTACCTTACAGGCACCCAAGTAGACGTATGCATGATTCATGCTTAATAAGGGACTGACTGAATACATGAGAATCTGTAGTTTGGTATGATTCTTCACCACCTGCAGGACATTGACCATTAACACCTTCAAGTAAAGTTTGAATAAAGAAATAAACACCAATCAAACGCTGTACAACTTTAGACAACATTCATTGACACTAGCATGGCCACGGGAGTTCTCCACTGCATCCCAGCTTCGATGGTGTTCTTGCGTTCATAGCGCGTGCGTAAGGCCACATGTTCAGGCCTCAAATCAGAAAAAGATCCATGACACTTTTACCTGCCTCAAAGCCATCACAGTTGATGCTTGATTCGCTGGATAGCTCCTTTTCAAATACAACATCTGGAAACTAGGCTCTAATGACCTTAAACCAGAGGCTATACTGCCTGCAGCCCTAGTTGTGGTATGAGCAAGCAGCTTACCTCATGTTTAGGGGTATGACAAGCAACCAAAAACCAACACGAAGAGATCGTTAGAAATCCTTGGTGAATCAATTTGTGGCGGTGCCAGTTTCCAAAAAAGCAACTTGCTGTGCTACAAATCTGGCCTAGCTTAACCTTCTTCCACCCTCTCTCCACTCGGCCTTTCGACCGAAGACATCCGCATGGCAAAGTGGATGAAATTCTCCTGAAAACGTCGAGAACTCCCGTGGCTTAAAACCATGCTTACCAGGCTACAAATCCCCAGATTGACAAGTTGATGTTTCTATGTAATCGCAACAGGACCATTGTATGATTTCAGGATGGTTTTGGGAGGTTTTCCTAATTCTAATCGATATCGTACCCGTCTGAAACAAACTTGTCCATTATCAACTAACGTAATCTTCGAGAACAAATACAAGTGCTATAGAGGTGACTACAAACAATCTGTCACTTTCTACCAACTAGAGAATCCAAATCTGCACAGAACCCAGCTCAAAATTCGGACCCCCCCAATTTCCTTCAGAAATAATTCTAGTTGTATACAATCATCTTGAAACCATAGAATCCTCCGAAACACATGTTTAGAATGCTTATGATTTTTCAATGCCCCCAATTTCATACAAGATATTCATGCCTAGTTGCAAATGATTGTAGGACACCTAACCTACTGAGCAGTTGAAGCCATTCTTGGGTGACTTGAATCCTGGGTGCTCACATCTCCAAATCGCTGTGCTTGAAACACAACCTAGCCTAGTGGGAAAGGTATAGTCTAGTTGAGAATTACCCTCCAGGGAACTAACATATCTCACCAATGGGAAAAGGAAAACCATCTTTAAAAGTGGCTTTAAAAGGGGATATGCCAGTTGCCAGGAGGATAAATGAATCTTTGTCCTCACAAAAAAACAACAAAATAACTCCACGAAGACTTTCCAGACTTTGACCCACCAGGCCAAAAGAATCCTGCCTCAGGAACGACCAAGGGGATCAGCGACAAGCTTGACCTGAACGACTTCTCCAAGTCAGCCCATGATGTTACACCACAGGTAAACATACACATCAATACACATCATACAACTCACTGTTTAATGAGGACAGCACATCACCCTCAAAGCATTGAGTAGCAACAGGATGGTGTGGGACAAATGAATGGTGAGGGAAACTGTTTCAGACTCCATGATGATAACTGGAGAATGGAGAGATCCTACAACCCATAATATGCTTAACTTGTAGGCAATGTTCACCCACATGTCCCAATGAATGTGGACTTGTTTAGCCTGATGTCGACAAAATAAACCAAATACCTGCAAAACCTGGATACCAAACAACCATATATAGATCATATCATATCATATTATATATCATATCATATCATATCATATCATATCATATCATATTATATTATATTATATTATATATCATATCATATCATATTATATTATATTATATTATATTATATTATATTATATATCATATCATATTATATTATATTATTATATTATATTATATTATATATCATATCATATTATATTATATTGTATCATATAAATTTTTTACAATATGATATCATATAAATGCTACATTTTTCGAAGTCCTAAGGGATCCCCCTTCACCCAGTGTCTTTAAGATGCACAAACGCCACCCAAGTTTTCGGATATCCACCCAGCGCACATGTCGTAGAAATCCACGCCGACACATTGAGATTTGGCTTGAATCGCCATACCTGACAGGTGTGAAAGAAGGGAAGTTGTACATACAACATCGTGAGCTATACCTGCTAATATTCAACATATGGTATTGGCTGTAACATACCCTAAGGTTCTGAGCCAAGAGTTGAAATAATTTCTGTGAATTTCTAAAGACCGTCTGAATCTGTTTCAAATTACATCACATTACATTCACAGCCGACGGTGCTCCCCACTAGCGCTCCAAAGACACAGCATGCCCGATGCATCATGTTGGGAAGCCGTATTTCATTGCCTGAAAATGCTTGATTTTGGGAAACAAACCAATGGAATTTTAGTGTCATCCAGTTGCACCTTGGCCACCTTGCCACACACCCACATGGACGCCATAGAAAGAGATGTCACCAAAGGTTTCCTTCAAAAACCCCATGACTTGCTATGGAAGAAGGTGGACTTGTTGAAGCTGCTTGTTGTTTGTGGATGTTATTTTTTTATTGTTGATAGTGATAGTGTACATCAGAAAAACACACCATTAGCCACAGCGTTATCACCATGACAAAGTTAAAGGGTTCATTAAGAGGCTGAAATCCAACAACTTTAACAACTCTCATTCCATTATCTTCAAGCAAAATGCGGCCTTGACACCCATTTTGTTACCCACCTAAATCAAATAAGGTGATTTCAAGGTATAAAATGTCCGTCGGGTTGATCTTCATTCGGACTAGATTTGAGATACCGCCACCTCCACCCTGGTGCGTCTCTCCTCGAGGGTAGGCGCATTGGAGAATGGAGCCGCCAGAAAGACACCAGAATTGAACACCTCAGCGTGACAAAAACAGGTACCCACCCACCCTTTCTCCAACACTCGTGCTGCACAAATGCCAGAACCATCTTGATTTATGAATGCTAGTAAATCTAAGAATCACCTTTAATGCCGTATCGTCCAGGGGAAGGTCTAGCTCTTTTAGGGGTAGGTGGGCTTAGTCTTTCTCCAACTGGAATGGTTCAAGTGGAAAATGAACAATGAACAGGAAACTCAGAGACATCAACTCACCTCTTGCCAAGTTAAAACTGCGTGATGTATACTTATATAATATATAGATAGACGAACTTAGGAGCCCATAGGTCTAGCCCGGCTTGATTCTCGATATTCTAGCAGTGTAGCTGCAACACTTCATGGACACCCATGAGTCAATACAATACTCCATTTGGGGATTCTGGGCTACAAATGATCATACAGAAAAACACCATGGAAATAGCTCTTATAGATATCTCATTGATATCTCAACTCTGGTTTTGTTCTGCCATCCTTTCATATCAACCCCCAAGCTAAGCACACCCCACCGACCACGTCAAACGTGATGTGCTAACAGTCTCGGAGCGGTAAGGAAGTCAGAGCCACAAGTCCCGGATGATGAGTTGGATGACGAAGTTGTGTTTGATTGTTTGATGAATATGGTAGCTGATGGGAGCAACTGATACTGCTTGCTGGTGTACAAACATCTTGGACATCCAAGCCATCGTACGGTCATACAAGTGCCTTTCTGTTGGAGGTATGCATTTGGACACTGGGTTTTTGAGTTTTGAAATTCGGGAATCTAACATTGCCCCGAGCCTTCCAGAGAATCCCAGCTGTCTTTGGTGCTTTGGGGTGCGTTAGGTACTCTCAATGGGTTCACACAAATTTAGGTAGTTGAATCACACTATCCGAGTGATTCACCAACCAGGAATCTACATGAATGCACTGAATCAACGATAATTTTCTCCCCCCAAAACATGTACCGTACCTTGTGGTGTGGCTCTGTTGCCGGTTACATCAAATATCATTAAATTTGATCTCTCCAAAGAGATTCAAAATTCAATCCTTTCAAGTCGTCTGCTACCCAAGCAAAAAGTACCCCACTATTCCATTCATCTCAGGTGATCATGGCTTTGCAATAGGGATGTTGATGAAACTAAGATTTCATCTGAGGAAGTTAGGAACCTACAGTGGTAGCCCTGCAGCTCCTTAGTTCCCTTCAAGGGTCGACCAGAATTTTTTCCGAGGTCCCCCAACCACAGACAGTTCAGGAGCATTGGAACACACTGCCTGTCAAATGAAGCATCACTGAAAGTGAGTTTTGCAGATATTTCATATTTCCATATCATATAATTTTATGTTCCAAAATGAACTGTGTAAAGGGCAACCTATTATGAACTTGAAGGGATCGAGAATGATTGAGATAAAATCAAACCTGTTGAGGTGAACCTGCGTATGAGTGGTGGTAGGGGAGGTTTGCCATGCACATCAGAGAAAGCGTCGGAAAGAGAAGTGTCATTTCTTGATGGCAACCTGCGGGGTTGCGGGTGTGGCCATTTTTTTGGGGGCCATTCTTGGAAGAGAATCTGATAATTGGGGCTACCCGCTGCTCAGCATTTTGTGGACATCCAAGGAACTTTTGCATGTGAAGAATGAGTAATGTAAGCACTGTACGGTTACTTCTGCTAAAACAGAAAGTTGGACTAAAATCTGCTTAGGTTAACGAGGAGACCTCTTTGCCACTTTCTACTGGCAAAACCACTCAAGCTCACCTCCAGACTGATGTCATGAAACACCATGAACCAGTTGTTCATGGAATTGCTCTGTTGGTGTCTTGGACGGTCTCACAAGCTGCCCATGCCGTCTAAATCATGTCATCATGAACACAGCTGTCATTTTGTGGGCAAAATGCTCCACCACATCGCAACAGTGGAACCTCCAGTTCCAGTAAGAAGTTGCATGGTCCCTCCAAAGCATCTCGCCTGCGGGTGGCTCGAGGATATTCCTAGCACTTTTTATGAAATTGGTAAAATGACCCTGATTGATAAGTTACAAGTTATATGGAAAAACCCCGGTACACAAGAGATGCCAACCCAACTTAAGACATTCGAGTCGTCCAGTCAAACCTTGGGAAGTATTGCTAAACCGCACTTTAGCACAGTCACACGCTAGTCAAGGTCGGTCTCCGATATACACTTGGAGGGTGGCTTGGATGTCTGGGACCACTGGGACCACCCATTTCCCAGCTGGCTACCAGGGTACCTAAGCTTCACCCTCAGCAAATGGGAGGACTGCGCCATCCGCTCTAGCATCGCATCTCCCAACCTCAACGATGGAAAGATTTTAATAGGTGAGCGGGTCAGCAACGGTTGTGACAAGATTGCCTGGCTCAGCCCCGAAGTTTTGAATAAGTGAAGCTCACTGTGAAAAATCCATTAGAAGATAACACCGGCCATGGATACGACCCAGAAAAAAGGCATCTTCCAACTTCCAAGATTTGATCCTTCCAGGAAGTTCGCCAAGCGACTCAAATCCTTCCGCGTCTTCTCCAAGCACCGGCACAAAGTCACCAGCTGCATCGTCCCAGGCGCCTACCTGACATGATACTCATTCTGAAGGACTAGCATATGCAGCAAGTCATTGATAATGACCCACCTACTAGCAGAATCTTTGCCTGACTCTAGGAAATGGCTAGACTCGAATGATCTCAGCCGAGATCTCTCATGTCGTGGCTGCTTAGCAGAATCAGAATGCGGTGACCAGATCGAAAATTAAACGATTGCAGTTTGGGACAACAGCTTTGGAACCGGTTCCGAAACTTTCAAAGTAAAGGCTTTTGAACAGAACACCTCAATCTTGCGCTCAAGTGATCATTCGTTCACTAACATCCGTGTGCAAAAGGAGGCCAACCTGGAAAACCTACTCTTGCCGCTCTCACGCTTGTCACAACACTCAGCCATGCACTGGAGAATCTGCGAACAAAATCACTTGGGTTTAATGTTTGTATGAATTAATAGCCATTGTTGACAGCAGGGTTGGTTGCAAACTCATATGGAACCTATACCTTGTGACCCTTACCAATGCTATACCATAAGGAGCAATTTTTGAGGGTACTTCTAGGTAAACTACACCATACATAGGTGGAGCCTCAGATTCTTAGATATTCCTAGCGCTTTATTGGACTGCTTGTGCACATGCCGTGAACCAGAGTGAACCTCATACTCGATCGATGGATGTAGACGCTTGGCTCTGGCCTGAAACTGGTACAATGACCATGCACTTTGAGGATCACAATGAAAGCAGCTATACAAGTTGATAGGCATAATTAATCATAATGACATAATCCTGTAGCACCTAGGAACTACAAAACTCTCTAAATCTCAGGGGCCTTTTATTTCCTACCCCCTTGGTGCTACCAGCTGTTGTGCACAATTCCTTTGGCCAAGCTGTTGTCGAGGCCTATCAATCTCCGCCCAATAATCTCCTAAGCTTACAAAATGATACACATATATCTCATATACAAACAGTCACAACTTACAACTGTTAACCGTTAGGCAATTTCACTAACTTCCGAAGTACCATGAGAGACAAAAAAGGGACACCACCGAATGTCTGGTCAAAAGAATTAATCTCAGTCTTTCTTAGAGACACGCACACACACACACACAACTACATCTACAGTACATGACGCTAGTGACCTTGGGTGGGGCTACATGACTAGTCTATTGACGCACTGGTTGCAGCACGCTTGACAAAAGGAGTGTACAGGAACAAAAAATACATGACGTTTGCTTTGTCTGTCACCAATAGCCGTAGTAGTATAAACATTTACCAACTCGAAAATGAGGCTCTTCATCTGTCATTTGCGATTGATTCTTGAGGATCGGTCCAAAATCAGAGATCCTCCTGATACGGCTAGGATATCAACCTTTCCCCTATGAAATCTCACGGGCAAAATGGTGGAATGTCCATTTAAGCCGTGTACAAAGAGGTTTTTTCACCCTCCAAATGGCAACATCGCACTGAACAGCAACACCAAGCTCTGTACGGTGGTGTTGGGAAAAACCTGGGAGATGCCCAGTGGGCGGTGAGCGGCCGTCTGCGAACCATGAACCATGAACCATGAACCATGATGCAGGATGATTGATTAACTCGATTGACTCAAGTGTCTTCTTGAAATATCGTATCAAATGATTTGTATGAATAGGTGGTTACACAAAGAAGGTACTGTAATTAAATAGTGCATATTCCCATAACAACAAATAACAACAATTCTTTCCTACTGTTCCCGTAGGATGACCATCCCTTTCTTGAATTCAGAGTTGATCGACGAACCGGGAATACACGGGTTCGAAATTTAAACATCAACACCAAGACAATGAAGAACGCCGAGGAGGACCAAGACAAGAACGACGTCGATTCACACGTCAAATAAACCAACTGCGCCATGGTCAATCAAAGCCTGACTTAAGACTGGCTGATTGTAGTCTTATCCCCCGAACCTGGTCCTTAAAATGGCCATATACGGGAATTTCCAGCAATTTTGCTATCCCCAACCAACTGGTTTCTCTCCAATTTTCTATTCTATGTAAAGCATATGACTTGGGGATACGGTACAACAATTTGCAGACTCAAAGATACGTGGAGAGACTTATACTTGCCATAGTTTACGCACATGTGGAATCTTAAAATCAAAGTTCACCTTCAATACCGACAAATACATCTTCAACACGTATGCATGATCAAACATTACGAGTACATGGCTATGGCTAGAAATCAAACTACCAGTTCTGATTTGGTCATTGTTCGTCTTGGAACAATTTACTATTGTTGGTGAAATGTTATTGAGCTAGCTACAGCTACAGGCAATATACAAAGTCAACAGGATCAAATTGAGTTGCCCGAAAGATATGAACCCATCTGGCCCATCTGAGCTGTTTCGACATAGACATCGGTGATGCGAGCAGGTCCATCCATTCGCAGAAAGTAGATGTGGAACTGACGCGGGAAGTGGTGGGAGGTAGATCTGGGGGATGGTGGGATTGGATGAGAGATACCTTTTAAATGTATATTAGATCATATATGGAATAGGTCTGTCGTGTATTTACTTGTATACATGTATATAATTATATATATATATACAATTCTTTTTGCATACAAATGACGTATGTTTTGAAAGAAATGGCTTGGATTTTACTTACTTGCGTGTGGTTGGGGAAGCTAATGCGACACATGACAGCATCCGCCATGATAAAGAACTGGTTAGGTGTTGTGTTCAAAGATACGCTCCAAACAAGTCAATCAAAAATGCTGCGGCTACATCTACCATCTACATCTACCATCTCAAAATGCTGGTGACTCTTGGGGTCCTACCAAAAACCAGAATTCCTTTCATGACAAGCTACATGTACCGTAAAGCTGGGTCCTACATGTACCATCAAAGGTGTGTCCATGATTTCCCAAATTCATGGTACAGTGGTACCTAATGTACCCATATTGAATGCATTCCTCACATGAAAGCAGCCGAGCTTAAAGTTTGCTTTAAATGCTAAGAATCTACCATCTTGAAGGGGAAACAAGTTGAATTTCACATGTTACACTAAAATTGAAGTCATCATGCAAATGCACCGCTGCTAAGATGAAACGATTTCACAGTTCTCCCAGCGGACTTCCCCACCTTCTCTGTTGGCAAGTGCACTGCCTCCGTCAAAACCCATGTGGATAGCCAAAACACTGGAGAAACCGGGGTGGATGTTCCAAGGTTTTGCACCAAAATGGTTGGATTGGACTTGCCAGCTATATCTCATCTTACGGTGGGAAAATAATGTAATCCATAATATCAGGGATTTTGAGGGTAAGTCAACCTTGAAAATCTGGCTGAATAACAACATTACACCAAGTTACCAAAAAAACCTTGCTGGCAGTATGAATAATTCTTCACACTAAGTGCTAATATGTTGGTTTGAGGGGGTGGCAGGTATAGGTTGCAATAATTGTAACTTTATGTATTTGTGTATGCGTATGTGTATATACATATTCACGCAAATTACCTACAAGATAGATTTGCAGGATAATCTAATTGAAAGTGAAGGGAAACGAATTAAACACTTTTTGAAAGGCCAAAATCACCAACAAACTGTGTACAATCATGACTTGCTCATGTGACTCCAATTCACAGTTGTGATCACCACAGTAAAGATAGATATCCTCATTTGGGATCGTACAAGCTCCACACCCTATGATTCACCAAAGCTAGCTATGGTTGACTCACTTTCTCCGACATCAGGTGGCCCATAAAACATCCTAGATTCTTAGTGAAATCAACAAGTACACAAATGTATTCTCATTAATTACAATATATACCAAATACTAGTTTAGTTGGGAGCCAAATTGTGAGATATCCTCATGTTTCAAGACTTGTTTCTTTTGTTGGCCCACTGTTGGCCACACTGTGCCGCCCCGTTGCCTGCCAACTTTCAAGGTCTTCCCAACTGCTACTCCTTGGATTCCAGAGTGGTGAGTTACCAGTGATATCCCTTCCACTTGCTTGTTAAGGTGATCCTTAAAGAGAAACTCAAACTTTCTCAGATTATGCCTTTGCACATTTGGTAATCCGCCATATTTGAAGGACAGATCCAGCAAAGACTACAGTACCATGACAAGATGCTGACTGACAATCAATGATGGTGGACCTCAGTAGCAGTCGACAATCCGCTACATGGAAGCTGGCCGGTGGATGAAGCATCCGTTGAAAATTCTGAGACATAGTCGAATAGAAAGACCTTCCCATATACAACGGGACATGGTAAAACATGCTTGCTAATTGAAAACCCACCATCTTTACTTGCAGCTTCGTCCGTGGGTGCAATGGTAGAAAGCTCCAATGAGACTGGTAAATGGTCCTCCCAAACTGCATGGATAATGGTTCTCCTTATTTCTGAATATGTCGAGACCTAGGAAACTCTTTATGGTCCTGTTGATTCAAGGCGTTCTTTGGCCAACATCTGCCTGGGGGCCCTAATTTTTCCAGCAAGATTTTCCTCATATCTGGTGTTGAACTCTAAGGTCGGCGTGAAGTTGGCGAAAATTCAACCAATCACTGCACGGTGGCTTCAACTAAGTTGAAACATGTTTCCCAAACTGAACTTGGACATTTTCCACAACTTATGTATATATATATATATCACACGTATATTTGATCAACAACCCTGGGAAAATAATGAACATTGTTCTTAGAATCTACTTACAGCGAGGGGAAAAGCTTGAAAGGTCAAATGCTAACCAACAAAGACGAAAAAAAAAAATCAACATGAACACGAATTGCAAATACTTAGCTGCGAGTACTCCAACGGATGAACATAAACCTATAGCTGTTTTCACGGGGTGACAAATGGATGATGTTTGAGGTGCAGTTTTCCAAACCTCGCCTCAGTTTTCCCAATCAACATCGCTTGGACACCCTGACAAGTGCCACGCCAGCGCAAGGGCAAGGTGTCATCCGAGATGACCTCGCGCTTTGGGGAGGGATCAAGGGAAGACTTTTTTCCTGCTGGTGATGGCTGAAATACCTCCATCCCAAAAAAACTGCGAAGCAGGATTTACCTTCTCAAGGGATAGATATTAAACATAAATCCACCATCCTTCAACCTGGATCAACGTTTCGCCCATTGAGATCGCCGACAGAAACGCTGCCCATGACAGCTTCAGAAGGGTGGATCTCCACCAGCCTTGGGAGGATCGCAGCAACAAAAATCAAATCAAGGTTGCGGGGTTCTGGGGGGTGCAAGTTGAGGGGTAATCTTGATAACTGGTATTCCTTAATCACCAGTTGAGGAAGGTATCAAACACCAACTCATTTCACAATTCCTGAATTCCGCAAATAATTAAAGCTTTTCAGAAGCTACTGATAATAGATTTGCAAGGCCAAATGAAAAATGGTCATCATATGTCATTATATTGTCATTATAAACAGCAATTTCATCATATTTCATCATTCTGATGCATTCATTCCGACTCCGCGTTCAGGAAGTATGCCAAAGAACCTCCTGCTCAGCGTCTTGTGGACATGAACCCCTGCTAACAGTCCAAGCTACAGCCTCTCGGAAGTTGGTTCCGAATCTTCGGGTTCCCTGGAATTCCGGTGGTTGGTGGTTGATGTTGGCTGATTCTGTCGTGGTACTATGGGTGTAGAGATTAGTGTGTGTACTGCTATATATAAACGTATACATGTATTCTATGGCAGGAATTTTGCTTTGAAAGGGATTCAATGCATGGAATAGTAAACCACCAACATTAAACCACCAACCGATCTTTCGGCTGATCAATTGAATTGAGAGCATACATACCACATAATTGCATCAGTTTGTGTCCGGGGTTTTGCTGGTAGGATTCTATGATAGCTCTGAATAAAGTCCTGGATTCGAAAAACTCTTTTTGCCCAAACACTGGTTCTATGTGATTCATGTGTGTACGAAATCTGTTCCATGGAAATCGTTCCATTCTTCCTGATCATGTCCCCTTCAAACATAAATATCTTCAAAACTGAAACCAAGCAAAAGTTGGTTGTTATCGTTAAATCAATGTGATGTGTTTTTGTTGTTGTTGTTGTTGCTCCCCTTGCTTCCGATCAAAGGTAGAATGTGGTACTGAAGGCCTTTTTTTACGGGGAGGGGGGGAGTTACCTGTGCCTCTGAAATACTAGTCACTTCCAAAGTGTTGTATCAACAGCGACATCGACGTCAACAACAACACAACAACAACAACAACAACAAACAACAACAACAACAACAAACAACAAACAACAACAACAAACAACAACAACAAACAACCAACAACAAACAACCAACAACAAACAACCAACAACAAACAACCAACAACAAACAACCAACAACAAACACAACAACAACAACAACAACAACAACAACAACAACAACAACAACAACAACATCAACAACGACAACAACAACACATACTGACAATAATGACACCAATATACACCAGTACATATTCTCTTAAAGAATACTCATCATAATAATCATACCATTTGAATCCATATGAAGCCAATATCTGAATCCAAATCTGCCAACAACTTTCGCATCTGCCAAGGCACTTGCGCTCTTGGACTTCCACCTGATTCAGCTCGAGCTAACAGGAAAGGCTATCATTGGTTCTGGGCTGTTCCAGTGATGCGTATATCCCTATAGCAAAAGAAAGAAACATCTGTCACGGAAAATGTTGGTATATATGATATATAGCTAAAATGTTCAAGATTATATATTTGGCTTCCATGTTATCCTTCCTGAAACATCGTTGTTGGAAGAGTAATGTCCTTTTTGGGATGCCTTCCTTTCAATGTCAGCTTTAAATGCCAAGTGTAGAGTCGTTTCATGGGAATTCCATGATAGGGTCACCACCGTTGACGATAGCTTTGGGAAAGTAAATTCTGAGGCGGATATCAATGCCCAGAACCTCATGGTAAACAAAGATGACAACTAAAAATTCATCTTTATGCGCCAGTGAATACTCAAAAAAATGGAAGTGGTGAAGGTAAATATTGTGAAGGTAAAGTCCTGGAATTTTTCAGCATAATTTGAAATAGATAGTAAATTAGTAAGGTGTTTAAAGACTCCCCTTAAAGATATGGCTCCAAAAACCCGAACATCAACATATCAACACAGTTTCCCCGCTTTTTTGGTGACACCTCGGGCGCAACTGGTGCTGGTGCTTCTGGATCATTGAAACTGCACACATCCATCAGCAAACCGAGCCTCGAGACTACGTCGATTGGAATGGGTGGAATGGGTATAACCACAACAAACACACTGGTGACACATTGAAAAGCTATCAACTGCCATGGGTACTTTGATTCATTGATGATTTCATAGTCCTTTAATCGACCGTGCCCAAACCAACTGGTTGTCAAACAAATCTTTGTCACCTGGGTCACGGTCGATTTTCTGAGCTTCCCAGCTGCCAGGCACCCGCCATCACTCGTGCGGTGGAGGTGTGCAGTGCCAATTCCGTGCGTGGCGGACGCAAGAGCGCCTTCAATACTAATGTGAAGTTGAAAGGTGTCGAGTGTGATTGAGATTGATTGAGCCCCAAAAAAGAGATATTTTACTTCAACAATGAGTAAAGTGTTGAAATGTCAATATGCAAACACATCTTGTGCTTGCGTTTTGTGGTGCTGAAATCACTTTTCTGTCACAAGTACTGCTTTCTTGTTAAGGATCCGGAAATTCATGTTCTATAATATGATGTAATCCCTTTAATGGAAGCAGTGCAGGTATTGACCCACGCTACCGGTACAGTGCAGCTCAAATTATGCTGGTTCATGGACCTTACCACATCAACCAACCAACCAACCAAGGCAAACCAACTACTGATCTTGTGGAAAACGCAGCGTTGACCCGTGTCTCACTTGGGTGTTCTGCTGGAGGCGTGTAAGGATCGTTAGTACATAGGGCTATGTCACCTACTGAAATCTGATGGCTATACTCATAGATGTAAACGGAACTAGTGAACAACTTCGATGGACACTCAGTGGAAAACTGAATTCTCGAACAATTATGGGCTGATTGATTGGGAAGGTGAGCTGCTACAACGACCAAACATGACCAAACAAACATCTTGAAAACAGCTCAGTGACAAGTGGAGATACAAACAAGAAGCAGAAAGGAAACTATCGACATGCAGAATAAACGCATCACATTGCAGCTCAGTCACAAAAGCAGGGTCAGGAGACAGCATTGCCTTAGGAACTTGAGTTTTCATCCAGTCTCAGCTGATGGGAAGAATGGTATGTGAAAAAATACACCATCAACGAACAAACAACCAAACAAACGAACGAACGAACGCAAAAAACAAACAAACAAACAAACAAACAAGCAAAGCAAAGCAAAGCAAAGCAACGAAACAAACAAACTCAGTTTCTGTATGAGTAGTCTCCAAACTTCGAACTTGAGGGAACTTGGCAATTTGCAGGTGTGTCCCCAAATTAATTAGGGAACTACAATTCGTCTGAGATTCTCACTGCTGGGCTTTAGGGCCCAACCAATCTTGACACACACTCACAACGTTCTACACTGCAAGTCCTGACCTCCCTAATGTATCTTGCAACAGGCAAGTTCTCGGTTGTGAAAAGGTCCCTTCTGCCAAATAAAAAGTCCAAGAAAATTGCAACACACCCTTAGAGCACACCCCAGGCAATCCCCCAAGCCAACTATGAAAGGAATGCCTTCATAGCCTGTTTGTAAAAGGTTTAGGGGTGTGTTCCAAAGGTGTGTTGAAACAACCTTTGAAAAAGGTTATTTCCTATACCCAGGTAAATTAACAGTTTGATTCAGAAAATGTTTGGTTGGTTGGAAGATGAGGTTCCTGGGGCTTGATATCTTGTTGGTGCTACGTGGGCCACACTTCTTCTGCCCTGCAACTCCTGGATCGAAGAATCTCATCAATCCATGGTCAAACGGGTATATACTGTTTCGCCAAAATCTCTTAGAAGTTTCCTAAGTAGTCTTAATAAGTTATATAAATGTAGGTATTTATATAAATCTAGTAATTTAAATGATTGCCACGTGCAACCCCAAATATATGTGCTTACAAAATCCCAACCTGATGCTGCCGAGATGCCATTTTGCCATCCAATTGCATGGGTGACAGCAATGGCATGGTGGCGTGGCTATCGTGTGCTACCATGGACAAGGCCTCACAGCGAAGGGGTTGCATGGTTGATTGGGTTTCAATACAAGATATTAACTAGCAAATGATGTAGGCACTCGTATGGTAAAACACATTTCCGTCATTTCCGTAATCTTCCTTAAATAAAGGAGGCAAAACGTAGATGTCTGACATCATGACCTAGGAAATTAGTTGAAGTAGTTGTACTCGTACCCTCTGGATCCTTCAGACTAACCAACATGACTCGTAACTGGACCATGAAAGCAAACTCGATTTCCTTCTGACATCATCACGAATCAATGATTAAATCCCTGTTGCTGGTAACTGTTAATGTATATATATACTCCGCCCTCAAATAAGATGGCGCAAGTCCAATTATAACCGGGGGGAGAGTAGATGGCACAGCGCGACGTGAAATTCCCCAAAAACGATCAATATGAAACAACGGGGCGGAGTGGATGGCACAATGCCGCCCTGTTTGGAAATTGGGAGCTTCAAATCTGTCAAAACCGGTTCAATTGTAGATGGCGCAAGTGCCAGTTTCAATTTTTTCGTGCCATCTATGTGGTTTTTTGTTTCCGGAATGTTGAACAGTGTCAAACAAAGATGCCCTGTAGATGGCACTAGTGGCAGTTTCCTCTTTTTTCGCGCCATCTTATTGGTTTTTGGTTACAGTAAACAACACACACAGGTCAAAGGGATGGCTCAAAGGTTTGCACTTGCGCCATCTATTCAGTATTTTTTTGAGGGAAACCATGCAAGTCAAAGTAGATGGCGCAAGTGTCACCTAAAAATGCGTTTCTGAATGACTAGATTCTTTAGGTTTTTCTCTCCCTGTGCGGTGGAACCCTTGTCAGTTGTCAGGTAGTTTTGGGGTAGATGGCGCAAGTGGGTTTTGACATGGGTGCGAATGCAGAGTAGATGGCACAAGTCGAGATTTTGAGCCATCCTTTTTGAAGGCGGTGTAGTCCCTTCAAATATCAAACATTATCAAAGAAACATATAACCATATAAACCAACCATAAGCCAACATATAACCAACCTATGATTTTTGGATCCCAGCTGACCTCCACCCCAAAGAAGATGCGCTGCACCACGGTAGATCCAAAAGTCTCCAAAGTTTCAAGGGAAACCTGGGGATGTTTGGCTAAAAACGTTTGAAAAACCCAAGCGATTTTGGGGACGTTACAATGTTGGGAGAAACAAAAAAAAGCGTTTACAGTAGATGTTGTTTGATTGTAGTACTACAAGATGTTTAAAGATATGTTTAGTGATTAATTGTAGTACAATATGCAAACTTAGATAGATTATCGCCACAAAAGGTTTGCTTATGGATGAACCTACCAGTTAGTACTTTTGTGTTTTGGGTGGGATACTGTATCCTACGTGAAACATCAAAACATCTCCAGAATAATGGGTGTATCAAACTAATCATGCCATTCTGAACATACTTTTTTGGGAGCTTCAAAAATAGGCCATGGCTTCCAGGCTATACTCCTATGGCCTCCTTAGGCTCTCAATTAAGAGGTGACTTGACCCAGTTTGTCCACTTTTTTCCGTGTCAACCCATCTCGCCTGTGGTAGTAAAGTCACGAAAGCATTGCAGCATTGGACATCTAGGCATCGTGTTTGGCATAGCGAGGGCTGTAACTTCATGTCCAAAACCTCGAATCCAATGGACGTTGGTGGAATCAACCATCAAGTTTTTCAAGGATCAGCCTGAAATTTTAAAACCCGTAATGCCCCTATCCAACACTTCGATGATAGGTGAAACCTGCCTGAAATATGTTGATTGATTTGGATCACCAAGCAGAGATGAAAGAGTGACCTCATCAAGTTCCAAAATACTATGGTCATTTTAGAATCAATGATAAATTCACAAATTATACACTTGGAATCGAAACTCACTCCAAATGTGCGCAAAAGTCCGTGCACGCAAGCACATCGTACAAATTCTCTGGGTAGGTATAATGGTATAATCAAAGTCAATCTTTCACCAACCTGTGATGTTTTTTGGGATCAGGGCCCAGTGCTTCCTGTGAAAATCTACCCAAGCAACTCCAATTTGAACGCGAGTTGTGCTACCCTTCTGCGCACTTTCCACTGGAGGAGTGCTTTGGGGAGGCTCCTGAGATGCCTGCAGCAGTCATGGCACAAGACAAACCACTGGGCCTTGGCTTCGGAGACGACAATTGGTTGTTGGCTTTCAAGCCTGTAGGTTTCAAGACATTTTAAACTCTCAATCTGGAAGCCAGTGCAATTTTAGGTGGGGTCCCACATCAACAAGCATATTTACCTTAGAGCCATGTGTGGGCCATGGAATGATCCTCTGTATGCCACTGCCCACCTGTTGCTCCTCTTCTGTGGGCCAACATCGCTTGAGATCGCTGAAGATTCGCCCCGTCACCAGATGAAGCAAAAGAGTCTCAGCTTGGACCTGCCAAAAATGAGCTCACAATTAGTTGAAAGGATTTTCCAAAACAGTCCCTATACGACTGCAGCAAATGCTTCTTGGCGAGAACCCAAACTTCTCTGAAAAAACACTCCTTCTTGAATGGCCAATCTACTAAGTAGCATGTGTACAGAAGTCTTCTGGTATTCCAGGGGCCAAAACACCCTTCCAACCTACACTCCAAAATTCATCCCACCACATAGCTCCTGCCCTACCCTGGTCCATACCTCGATGTCTTGTTCTAGCCGCAGTGTGCAACCACCAGCTGTGATGTTGTGGCGGCCCAAGATGTGGAGGTTCAGCTGCTGACAACTCAGCCGTGGACCTGCAGCGTTGGCCATTGGACCCAGGTGTGCGTGTGTTTTCAGGGTTTGGGGGCCAACCTAAAATGGACGAAACGTTCAAACAATATATTGTCCTTTTCTGGGATCCATGATTTCAAATGTTGGCATTAGATGGCTAGCAGGAATCCACCATTGAAAAGGAACATCATGTTGAAACAAGTTGAAACAGTGGAGTTTCCCAGCCAACAGCCCAACAAGCGAACTCTGCAAAGGTTAAGGTCATGACGTTTCCTTTCCTATTCACCGCTGTCAATATTCAATTCACAACACGAAGCATAAAATCATTTTGGAATGCCATGATTTCTAGAAACCGCCATTGCATGTATGTATGTGTGTATATATGTGTGTTTGTGTATTTAAAATTCAAAACAACAATATGCTGTATATTATACCTGTGTTAGCTTGTTCTACAATGATTTGACAGTTATCTTCATGAATGAAATCAACGATATAACATGACAGAACATGCACATAATAAATCTATGATCATTCACATATACAATATTGTATATACTATATACACCAATAATATTGATACTGATATATACAACGTCACTCTCAACGCCATCAACATCTCAACCATGACTCTGGAACATCGCCAGGCCTGTCACCTCACAACGTAGATCACTAGCGGACAGCACGGTGTGTTCTTCCTCCTGGATGAGATAATTATCATTGGTCATGTTTGCGGATATGAGGGGATATATATATATATGTATTATATGATATGTATCATCCCGTATCACTGACTGGTTAATTGGAGGTCTGAGCTTGTGATTTGAAAGCCTGCAGCCTGCGGCCTATTCCATTGATTGATGTACGTGAAGACTGGTAGATTAATAACAGCATCCTTTCCAAAGTCTATTCATATTCCCTTGAGCCAACTTTGGATTTGCTTGTATGAAAAATATTGTTACTCCGGCAAACCAAAACACCAATTAAAAAATTGGTGAATAGTACAGTGTAAAGTGTAGTGAAGACGATATTATATATACATTCTGTGTACTATAAAAATAAACACTTTGGTGGAAAAATGTTACAAACCTGACACTACAAGTACGCTCAACAATTTCACTATTGCTGTAATGAAAGAACCTGTATTCGAAATCAACAAGTCTGGATCGAAATCAATCGAAACGGATGTAAACTTGAAATTATTTGGCTTCAACTCATCAGTGAAAGATCGAGTCAAATTACAACAAAAATCCGAAAACAGCCGAAACTTGAACCATCACCTATCCACAACCTTGTGATGCCAATCTCAAAAACAGCTCCTCTCCAGGGATCTTCAAGGTTAATGTCTTCACTTCCAGGATGATTTCCTGACGCTCGAATTTTAGCTGGAGTCCAGCAGTTTAAAAGGTCGACATGAACCCCCAACTATACTATTGTTACAGTCGTTTTGGATGGTGAAGCTGTTGAAACGTGGAACACTTTCCAATCAAAACCGGAGAAAATCATCACACCTGTCCACTTGGCTTGGACGCATCTGGCACCGTAGGGACGACATCCTGGCGGGGGCTGTAAAGCGGCCAAGCTTGGAGATGAACTGTGTGTGCCACTCCTGAATTTCAACATATAACCATAGGGTATTAACATAGAACCATAAGGTATTAACTATATTTTAACCTGAATTTATAACAGAAAACACATGTTTTCCTAACATGGAGACACCAAAGTATATTTCAAAACATCCAACCTTTTGTTCTCCGAATCGCAACCTTCCAAAAACAAGGTACCAGTAGGTTACTAAGTACTGATTGTCTCACGGGACCAAAGGGAAGGTGCCAACTGCATAGCGTTGGAGGTATCATGGTTGGGTCCTTCAACATTTAGATTTGCACCAAATCCTGAACCCCAAAGTGTGGTGAAACCTTCTCAGAATCACTAAAAAACAATATGAACATGTGAATTTCCTGGGATTTCGAAATCCCAAATTAGATCGTATCTTGAAACCATGACCCCGTGCATTTCTTCAAGAGACTATCAGATTCCAACTTGAAATGCCGTCGCAAACCTCCTTGACGGAGGGAACAACTGAAGGGTCTGTCAGGATGGCAGCTGCTGCAGCACAATCCTGGCACTTGGGGGATGGTACCCATCATGCTGGTTGGTAAGCACAGTACTGTTTCTCTTAAAATCAATATAGGATCAATGTACGGTATATTCAATATATTTACCTAGGAGTATGTTTACTTGATTTTTTTTATGGCAAATGTAAACATACCATAAGTGATCCTATGGCATGGGTTTGCAAGTTGGGCAATTCCGTTTGTCCAGTGACTTTCTTCACTGGCTTGTTCAATATCACGCCTTTTTGCAACACAATTTGAACACCAACAAAAACTCACTTGGCCAGTTCAACCCTTAGAAGAGAATTGGAAAAGAAACATTGAACCTTCAACATGTTAAAACCTTTTCTTGAAGTCACCATTTAAGTCTTAGGGACACAAGTTTGATTTCAGCCAGGCAAGAAAAAAACACAGCGCCCCCAAGCACATGGCAGGTTTTCTGAGCATCAGAATCCTAAACAACAGTTCATTCATCTAGAAACAAGATGATAAAGTGAGTTCCCTGTACTAAACCCCAAGTATTACTTCATGAGGTGAGGCCCTGAGATGTTTTTCAAATCCACCTGGACATGCCCAGCCTTGGCTAAACGCAAGAGCTGTAGTAAATGCATTTGTTTTCCCAAATCCACGGCAATCCCTTCCACCACCAAGCGTTGACCAGAGCTGGCCTTGGTTGGGGCTGTTTCCGGTGACCTCTTGAGACTTGATACCATTGGCGATTCAACGGGCACTGGAGGAGGAAAGGTTCCGAAATATACTGTAAGGTAACCGGAAAAGCCTATGAAAGGATGAAACCCGAGATTAGCCATCCCCCCAAAAAATCGTGCAAATAGTTTCCCTGTTCCGAACTAGTGTGCTGCAGCTACACGATACTTAGGTTTCCAACATAGGTATGTTCCAACACAAACGAGACATAAAATTACGCTACTAAGTTCTGCGTGGTGAACCCTCGAAGTCTGAGACAGCGATTACAGGGAGGAAACCTACTGTAGCAGAAACACCAAACCTCGACCTACAGGGGTTCTAGCTTAGAACTTGTAACTTGCAACTTCTTGTAAGATTCCCTGAAACCACCGTGGCACTACCCCCTAAAGAAGCATATAACCTTTCAATTTCAACTGCCACTACAGAGGCTATATTTGATTTCAAGGAGTGCAATCCTAAAGTTGTTCCTTCTCAAGGCATTGATCTGAGCTTTAACAGTACTCCAAAACATAAACCATTGATTTTGTTTCCCCAACTTGGAGGAATAACATGGTAATGACTGTGGCCCAGGGAGGCATCATCTATCAGCTTCAAGGTCCCAGACTTCGGAGATTGGCAAAAGCCTGCCATGGACCACGGAGGGTGGTTTGTCTCAGTTACTAAATGATACATATGATACTTGAAATACCTCTAACTACAGTTACTACAGTCCCCATCACCACCAGAGTTGAAAGACTCATTCTCAAAGATTATCATGATTTTCCTACTGAAGATATTCATGAGGAAGAAAGTGAGTGTCATGTTGGCCTGCTTGTTTTAGGAAGGTAACCTCGTTTTTCAATCGCATCTTCAACAACCACCACAGCGGACCACACCTCACGTTGCAAGGAGCCACAAGATCATCCACCAAGCAGCGCGAATCAGCTTCTGACACCAGTTCCTGTGCATAGATGGTTCCAAGCTAACTACAAGAAACCCATGAAAATCATGGTGATAAAGTATCCCTCAAATATCATATTGTACCTCTTCTGTTTTGGGTGGTTTATCCTTCAACACGAAGATGGATAAATCATCTTGGGATGGGTTTTCATTGTTCATCTGACCTTGGTTAGTTGTGTCGGAGCAGTATTGAGAGATAAAAACATCAAACCATGCCAAATGGTTCTCATTTTTTTTCAAGAAGCCGTGCTATAGCATTGCCCGTATCAACAACTTCGTAGATCTAAAATAACTGACATGGTCTTGTGACATTGCTCAGGTAGTTTCAAGCAAGCAATGTGATTGCACTAGTCTATCAAGCCAAATCACAAACTAGAAGGTACATGAAGATACTATGTCTTTAACTGATGTTAATGTTGAAATGTTGATATGATATGCATTGACCTGTCACTATCTAAGTCATCTGCCCAAATTACCTAAAAGATCCACCGACAAAAAAGTATATCCACAACCAGCCTCTGCACTTGCGACGCTGCCACTTCGCACTTGCCGCTTCTCAAAGAGGGACAGTGACAAGACAGCTTTGCCCTGTCCAGCTGGTGATCAACATGAAGCCCAAGAAATCCGTGTGAAGCCCATTTTGATGATTATATTTGTCGTATATCATCTTTTATGATATCCGTACATATTCGTACAGTTACATACGTAGTGATTTTGGAGGCTTCCCCTGTGAAGTAAGGAACTGCAAAAACCAGCAGTACCTGGGTCCCAGGCTGGACGTACACCCCCAAAGATGAAAAGGGTCCCTTGAACAAAGGAATCCTCCGCTGAAATTACATCTTGGAATGTTGCATCTTAATCTAGCATAATCTAGCAATCTTCATTTCTTCATCCTTTTCTCAACCCAATACGGTAAATCATGGCAAATGGTGGGCTTCCCCAAGAAGGGTGAGTCCTATCACCTACTGAACGCTAAAGTTGCCTCTACTTTAAGTCATAAAATGATCAAGCTCGGGCTACCCGTAAGATATGTTATATCATGGTCTCTTACAGTATATGAATTAAGTGATCTCAGCCAATATCAGCTATCCTGCTATTCCAGAGTAATTATCAAACATGCATCCCAAACTGGTTAATACATGATTACATACTACCAGGAATGATCCCGCAAACAACCTCTGGAAATAAAAACATGCGCACCTCCAAACCTGTTGTTGAAGGCACGCTGCGCATGGAGGCTTCGTTGACGCAAAGAACCATAAAGGGAGCGCCATTCGCTTGACTGTGGCCTTTCGTGGAACCGAAATTCGTCGTAGGTAGGGAAGTCTAATCTGGATTTGCTTTTGGAGGGAAGATGCGCAAAATCCACATGTTCTTTTAATTAGCAATAGCCATAGAAAGTCTGAATACCTGTGGTAATATCTTCGCTCAGGGAAAATGCGGATATGCCAGTGTAAAGAGCGCAAAAAGCTTGCTTTAAAACGTGCGCACAGCATCGATTGTTGACAGAGTACGTACAGCAAACTCAACTCAACAAAGCTTTTGGACCAAAACAAAAACATACCAAACAAGCACATGGTAGACCCGGCATCTTGCATGAACACAAAAACTAATGTATCCGACATGGCTCAGGGATCAACGCCTGAGAAGAGTCTCAAGGAGACAGTGCCAAGTTCTACCTGGTGGGCAACGAGTTGGATGTATTCCATTGTGCATGTTATGTGAGTGTATTTCAATGTTATCTCGTCAAAACCGAAGCAATACCTATATAACTCACTTTGATTGGTTCCCAATAGACAGGTACCAGATGGTACCAGGAAAATACAAGGGTGCTTGTTGTGCCTTTTTACTATGAGGTTTCTTGAGGGGATGGCGTTCAAGGAGGGGAGATCCAGATTGCATCTTGCTTCAGGAAAGTCCCGGGTCCCATGAGATTACAGTGTATGTTTGTAAAGTCTCAAGTCTTCAGCAAGCATGCTGATAGCAAAGGAAGCTGGTCAAAAATTGGGTCAAAATACATCCTTCCAGGACATTTGGAAGACTATGTTTCTGTGACAGGTCTGCGGATGTTTCTATGAAGCCACCTTTCCCACCAACGCCACCTGCAAATCTATTGGGGTCGGCGCCACCGGTTCTGGGTGCGGCGGAGCCAGCTGCACTTGAGGCTTCCGTGGTGTCTCAGCATGGACCAGTGGGCCCCTCATAGCAGGGCTTCCAATACACAAATCCAAAACATTGGGTGGGGAATTCCTCATCTTGAAACATCCCCAAAACGGTGTTTGTTTAACCAATATTTATACCCTGTGTTGCAATTCACCACGACTGCATCATTTTCTTTCAACCTTCCGTGGGAAAATCATACTTTTTTCGCAGCCTATCTATGCTCCTTCCCATCATAGAAGCCACAAATCAGGTCATATGGGCCTTGGCTAATCTCATCTTACACCCAAAATTTGAGTGAAGCAACGACTCTTGGGATTCCTGCCTTGGGTGATGTAGGAAGGTTCACTGGCCTCCCAGTCAGCTATTGGTTCAAATCACCAACCATTTCATGTAAGGTTAAAAGCGATAATCCCAACAAACAATAACAAACAAACGGTTTGCTTGCGTGGATGACAATTGAGCAGTGGTTCTTGAACCAAATGGTCATCTGTTCATACCGATATGTTCCAAACAGGATTCCAAGAAACCTTATGAAATACTGATGTTACTTCAACTCCGTCATTACTGCCTGCAAAAAATATCCCTGCCAAACAATTATTTTTGATCATCCTGCAATTGTTTGTTTGTGTGTCCAAGATAACGGGCACCACGTGGCTATTCTCACTCCGCGTACTGTACGATACCGGGTACAGTAGTCGCACCGGTTGTTGCAAAAAGGTTGGAAGTTGTTTCGACACTGGATGTTCACTGTTGCTTCTCTCAATGAAACCGATTGGTACTTTCAAGTTTGGATAATGCTCCTAAGTACTATAACGCGAGAAAAAACATATGATTCGTAGGAAAACGGTACTCATGCCAACTACCGGGTGATTCAACACGAGGTTTTGATTCCTGTAGTTGTTGGTCACTTGACCTTTTTCAAATGGTATTCTTGCCGTCCTAAAGTGGTCACAGCGAATTGTTTGCCGGTACATGAGGCTTCTAAACCAGCTCCATCCCGTAGTATCTCAGTCTAAAGGCATCTAAAGGCCAAAACGCAGAAGAAAAAAAGCTGGGGCAAAGTATATGCCCATTTTCCCCGAAAAACGGTGCCTACTCTGTGCTGTGAATGAAGCAGCAAAGGTGAGCAAAGGAGAGGCAGCGACCTCAAAGGGGCCAAGGGCAGAAAGGAGCAATGCTGCAACTATCACCCGAAGAAGTTTCAAGATACAGGTTTCAACATGCAAGGGATTGGAATTCCTAAAATAGTTGACATGACTTTCAAGTGTGGAAAAAAGGTGAGAGATACCCTGGACTTGGTCTTTTTGATTCTCTAGGAACTAGTACCATTTTTTCCTTTCTTTCTGATGTAACCGGATGTATGCAAGGATGAACAGCAGTGCAAGATGCAAAATAATGTAAGTAATTCTATATTATTAATATATGGAATTCACAGAGCAAAAGCCCCCAACTGGTCTCAACTCTGGTTTGGTGAATTTGCATGGCTTACCCGACATGCATTATTAGCCTCATCATGTGATCTAATTTGATCTGGTGTTTGTTCGAACCATCTCCAAAATTCCGAAACCTTTATAATCTTTATATACTTACTGTTGCTTTAATCTTTCCAATTGCAATAGGGCAACAGAATGTCGACAAAATGGTCTTTGACATCTAGATACATGCGGGGACTGCCTGATTCCTAGAAAAGGCACTCAAAAACCAATCTTGTTCCTGCCTAGAAGAACGAGAGAACAAATCTCTAGTTGCAGCAAAAGACAGGTTGACTCCGGTACCTTGTGTAATCACCTCTATGCAGCAACTACATTCGTTAAGGTCTGTGTCTACCCGGTCCTTTCCAAACATGTACATCCACAAAGCGATGTGCCAAGGAACGCAAAGCCCAATGGGCAGTGAAGAGCAAACCACGCTCAAAGGCTGTTCACCTGCACCGAAAAATTTCGGCACGTCCGAACAGGATATTACACATTCTAAATGATCACCAGAGCTTTCTCACGGATCCCTGGCTGTTTTTTCAAAGAGAACACATTATAAAAGAATCAGGCACCAACCAACACACAGAAGAAATGAGAACACATGCAAAAAAACTTAGTCAGTTACTGTTCAATCTGGATTCTTTCTCCAAAATTTGAAGTGGAGCGTTAAAGAAACAAGGCTTAAAACACCAAGTTGCATATCTGACAAATAAAACAGCTTAAGAATGCCTGTTCCATGCATTATTTCCAACATTTGCTGCTGGGTTAGCATACAAAATCTGCATGCAGCAAGCAACCCTTGGGTTTGATCTCTGATGCTGGAAGTTGGAAAGGATATCCTCAACGATGGTCAACTGACAGATTCTTTTGAAAATATGTTTAAAACCAAACTGGCAAAAACATAATAAAACAGAAGGATTGTATTAATTCAAATATATACATCATCTCTAGTGGTTGGGAATTCTGACATTATTGTTTATTGTGCCATCCATGTGTCATCCATATCATCCTTGGGCATGCTGTTAGTTTCCTGCGGATTTCATCACTTCCAAGACCTTCCTGGCAATGCGCACCTCGCTGAGAGAGTTTCACTCGCAACCATGCACGTTTCCGTGGCTCTTCACCCACTTTCTCCTGACATGCTGCCCAAGAAGGTCACTCCAACGACTGGTCATGGTTCCCAGAAAAATACCATGGTAAGGTCATGTCAAATACCATGTACTACAATTTGATATGTATATAAATATATATTTATGCTGGTCACCAAAACAAAGTTAAATATACATCTATTAAGCATGCATTGTTGGAGGTTTCTCCCTGTCGATTCTTGAAGTCAACACCCAGATCCAATTGGATGATGCTCATCTTGCTCAATGTGAGGAATCGGATTTCCGAAGGGTTGGTGTATTTGGGGGAAGTCCCGGTCAGGAATTCATCCCAGCCTGGAATGTATGGTCTTTGGCGGGGGGGTTCAGTGACAGATCAAGACATATAAGTGCCGAAGCCCCTCCATGCAATGAGGCCCAAATGCCCCCTCCTCGCACCATTCCACAATCTCCAGGGGCGGTTCATCCTCTCCAGGGTGGAAAAGGGCCGCAAAACCCGTTTTCAAAACACCACTCAACAGCGATGGTAGCGATGGTAGCAACCAGCAGGCCTCGCTCTCAAGGGAAACATGTGGTCTGGCTATACGAAGCCTTGCGCTGAAATGATCCTGCGGGGCAAGTGACAAGGGAAGGTGGAGGAGAAAACTCGAAGCCCTTTGTAACATGGTGTTTTGAAGTATATTATGCTAATTCCACCATGCTGCTTCAGTAGTTTTTTGTTTGGTCACTTGACCTCATCTTCTTTGCGTACAACATTCCTAAACAGCATGAAGAAGCAGGTTTAGGGTGAAAAAAATAAGTATACGGTATACGGGTGGAGGTAAGGATAACCTTTTCGTTGCGAACAATGAGTTGGCTTATACTCCCATCTAATCTCTAGGGTATACTATGGGAGGTTGGAATCTACATGACCGGGTTGGAAAGCATCAACAAAATGAGCTACGGTCTACAGTTATTGGAAAACTCGAGTCATAACATTCCTTCCTGGCTAAACCTAGCGAGAATGGTGCTGCGATGGAAGCAACATACCATTAATTTTAGTAGTTCTAACAGTCTTTTGTAGCAGGTCGGTGCTCAGGAACAGATTCATTCAACAGGACATTGCCCAGCATTGCCCTAGTTCATCTTCTTGGATCTGTATATTTCTACACCAGTTTTGAGTCTTTGTCAAAGGGTGCTATTTCACTGATGCAGGTCTACCCATCTCAACTCAAGAAAGCAGGCTTGAACAAAGACATGGGCGACATGGTGTTCTGTACAGGATGGGCCTCATGAAAAAGCCTCATCAACAAGGCATGAATGATTCTGGGTCAGAAGGGCTATGTCTCGGGTAACTGGTAACTTGCAAGATTCTCATGACTTTCTCCATGCCTCGATTTGCCGAAGTTGCGCGGAAAGAGACGGCCTCAGGCTTGACAGGTTAAATTCAATCCTCAAATGTTGGGAACTTGAAGAAACAAAAATTGTAGGAGTTTATGTATATACACTGAACCAAAAGAAGCAAAATGTCAGGTGGATACACTATGAATACTATGGCATTATGGTGAAGTGGCTGCTCTTCACATGCCAGTAGAAAACAGTGCTAAAACACGTGCACAAAAAGAGACAGGTGGGCAGGGTAGTGGACACAGAAGGATATTTGTGAAGAAAGCTTTCCCCTCATCCCATCTCGTTGCGTCATCATGTCAACCTGACCAACCTTGGGCCGCCCCGATTGAAACCCACCAAAGCGACTGCTGTACCATGTACTAACCAATGGGTTTCCTACTGAAACAGCTTCCAACATTTCCAACACCCAAAATGATGAGGTACTCTACTTTGCATGGTGAATTCCAAATCAAATTCAACCCTTCTTAAAAATAACTACTGGGTGATTAAGCTTCCTTAGTTCCATTTCATTTACTACTTGACCGTATTTCCGTGCTCGTCTTTGAAAGAACAGGACACATTTGCAGCTGGAAACTGTCCAAATGCTGAGCTTCCCAAACAGTTGGAAACGCAAAGCTGCGACCTGCATGGAGTGCTGGGCTTTGGTACGGTGAGTTGTTGAATGATTTACTGTACCTACAAATAAACTATGTATAGATCTTCCATCCAAAATGGTTGCACCGTATGAGATAATGTAAGCTTACCAATGCGTAAGTGTGTCAAAGATATTGAATCATGATAATGCACCAACCTGACAAAAGTACTTGTTGGGGTGAGGTCATTGAACATGGCTTTCATTCACCAACTCGGTCTTCTTTTCTGAGGGTTGTGAAGGTGTGACGTCGAGAACGATCCTTTCCTTTTGGTATGGGACCACTGAAAGATATGTTTGGGAGTTGTAGGTAGAGAGTGCATAGGGGTAGGAAGGTTCCTTCCGAATCTCATGCTAGCCAATTGATTTTGAGGCTATTATGACACCAATGAAAAACCTAATCCCTAGAACCCTGCTACTATACCCCACAGGCTTCCAGATGCTGCCTGAGAAGGGTTTTGGACTACTCAAAGCTGGCGAAAGTCCGAGGCGTAACATATTTGGAAATCTAGAGATCCAGATCTATGTTTGCATATACAGCTATACAGTCTATAGTCTATACATATATATATATATATACACATAGATTATATAAAGTGTAAACAATTATCACATTATCATTATACAGGATGATATTTGATACAATGCCATATACAGTAGCAAATACTGGTGTCCTTATCACCTGCAACTTCACCATGCCTAACCGCCCCAATGGCCTCATCCACGATGAAGCTTACGTCCACTGCCATTGAGGAACGTAGCAACATGGCCAAGCGGACACGTGAAGCCTCGGGTTGCTTTGATGAGACCATTGGAAGTCCAAAGCTAAATAAAGCTGGTGGCAAATTGCAAACAAAGCTTGGGTTTCCAGGTACCTGCACCTTTGTGTACAACTATTGTTCATTGTACAATATATATACATACATATATAAAAAGCTGTATATATATATATAAATAATGTCAAAGGAACATTTCCACAAGACCCTACTGCTATGAACCTAATCGGATGCCAAATGTATACAAAGATCAAATTCAAATGAGACCATTGGAAACTTCTAACGAACAAGGAGTTGGGTTACCTGATAAATTGGTTGGCTCCAAAGCCATAGATCCTGGGCTCCAGTTTTCCTACATAAATCCCCTATACATTCCTGTACAGAGATGCTACAAGATGGTAAAGGAATGCACATAATTCTACTACGAGGTAGTCCTGCGCTTCCAGTCCGGTATGATTTTACAGTTTTGGACTTTGTCAAGCTGCTCGAATCTCTCGCCAAAAGTTCTCAGCAGAATGAAATGTTCAAACCCATAAATTTCCATACCAGTGTCCTCCCTTTGTAAGGATACGGGTACAAATATGAGGTGCACCCAATAGCCCGGAACATGGAATTACATTTCATAGAATTTTTTGTGTCTCAAAATTACGGACCGATCTCCTACTAAAATCAGTCCGATTCAAGCGATTCTGAGATAATTTGGTAGTCCCCAATCTTGAGACACTCCCGTATTTCAATCAAAGACAGAGACTAATCCTTACATCAAGGATTAATCCTTTGATCCTAAACCATCATTTTGTGCTAAATATACTCCCCAATTCGAACCCTCGATCATTGAAACCACCACCACCTCCTAGTAGACAATCAATACTATAGTATAAAACGACATATTTGCAGCATATGTAAAAATATACATCTGTATCACATAAAATCATCATCTATGCTCCCGCCAAGGTGCTGCGGCAGGCACGTTGCGCGGCAGCAACGTAGTCGCAGTCTTCGGGGCTGGTGTTTCCCGAACCTGGCAAATGCGAATGTGAGACCCAACGTGTCCATGGGAAAGGGTTCAATTTAGAGATTCTGGATTCTTTGTTTAGTTGATTTAAGATTTGAGTACTAGTATGGATGTTAAACAAAAATTGAAATGCTTCGTGTTGGGTCAGTTGAAGATCGGATGTTCAACTGAAACTTAGTACCGTGTGAAGCAGCAAATTTCCCTACCCCAATCATAGATGGTTTATAGCTTATAGATGTTTATAGATTGTGATGATCTTATAGCCCTACCTACCTACTGTACCTGGGGAAGTGCCCAATCTCGGTAGGAAATGGTTCCCATTTGAGATGGAGCGAAGGTGCTTGTGAGAGAAATCCAGTTTGTTGGGGAATGTTGGGGATCTTTGTGATCTTTGTGAAGGGCCAATTGTTTGATTTCAGGCCCGGTTCAGCCACTTGCCTGAACAGTTGCATGATTCAAAGCTCAAGCATGCTGCTATCGACGATACCTTGAACCCTCGCACATAAGTGTTTTGAACGAACAAGCGATGTTAAACGGGTCCTGTCCTGACATGCTTTAAATTAGATTCTCAGCACACGTGTTGTTTCATTTCTTCTCCACTCTTCAGTGCTTTCTCCTACTGGAACAACCCCTGGATACACCTCCAGCACAGGCATCTCTGGTTCTTGGACACTTGCAGCCTCAGGATGCTGAGTTAGATGTTGCTTGTGGGTTGAGCTGCTTGCAAAATTTGCTAAAATAGACAGAAAAGTCACAGAAACACATCATGAATGATTGTGGTATGTTGTGGTTGTGGTTGTGGTCATATTTTTGATGATGGATGAAGAACAAAAGGGGTTGCCTGCATACAGCTCGAAAGTTGGTGCAGTCGCTCCATTCACCAAGGAACCCATTCTTGAAGAGCTCGTAGCTGACATGCATGCAATTGGATCTTAAGGGGCGAGATCGTCAGATTCACCTGGACAATGGCAACAAAGGCTCACTGGCTCACTCATGTCAAGGGGAGTCTCGTCTTCAAACCGATAAACCGATAGACATAGCAAACTAACCAAACTATTGATACTGTATCAGTGATATCAGTAAGGGAACTGGTTAAACTACGAAGTACAATCTATTATATATTACATGAATGAATCACATTGGAAGAATCTCAATGACCAGCCTGTCACATGCACAGGATTGAGGATCCGACATCCACAGTCACCAATGGACGTTCAGCATCCCCAGTGTTGAGCGGGATTGTCTGGACATGGGAACAACCGTCAAAGCGCTGGAGAGTCAATTCATTGATTCAATATATACACCGCTCCTTTCATTAGGTTTTCATTAGGACCCTGATGTTGATTTGCTTTCATTTGCTCAGCCAAGCAGCATATGTAATTCCCTTAGAGTAAAAACAGTTGGATCCAGTGTCAGCTAGTCTGGTGCTCTTGTATGATGTAGAAACCATAGTCGTTGAGGAGATTAACGGAGAAGTTCTGGATAGTTTGATACCCATATCTCCAATATAACCAGGTGTTGAACTGTAGGTAGCCAAGCGCAATATACACCCTGAAGCCCAATGACAATTTGCTCACCTAAAGATTCCGAGCCCCAAGAAGGACCACCTTTCAGGAATAAATGGGAGAAACAAACTTCATGCAGTGTGCATCAGATAAATCGATATACAGTATTATAAAATTTAATATGTATAAAGAGAGGGAGAGAATAAGAGAACAACCCATATGCGCACACTTACAAAGATGTACAAGCACTAAAATCTCCTCTAAGTCTCCAGGGCAGCATCACTCCCAAAACAACATCTCCGACAACATCTCCCATCCAAACCTCGGATCTCCAAACTTGTACACTTGCACAAGCCAAGTCCAACACCTCAAGCTGTTTTGGCTTTGTTAGGATCGGAATTGCATATAATCATATTTATATTATATATAAAAGTATATGCATCCTTAAATACATACAACACACATATATATATATATACATTAATATATGCAGAATGAATGACAATGTAATGTATATATGAATATTCTCATCTAAATATACATAGGGAGAGAAACAGGGTTTTCTTTAACCTCCAAAAACTACTCAAAACAACCCCAAACAAACATTGAAAATGGAAGAATGCATCAAAGGTCTATGCTGGCTTTTGGGGGGGAGCTTTCCAGATTGGCTGTTACTAGTGGGGATCCCATGGATCCTCCCCTGCCCCACCTGGCTTTGGTCCAGCTCCTTGTTTTCCACCATGGAACGTCTCAATTCGGAGACCTTGAAGCCATGGGGGTCATGTCCGCCATGTTTCAAGGTGACTCGGTGACTCATTTCCGCGGAGGTTTCCAGAAAAGAAGAGAGCCCATTACAAGGGAATCAGGTGAGATTGTGTTGAGATTCCAAAATCCTTGTAATTTGCACGACTTCATCTATCACCTTTGAGTCTGCAGAGTTGGGAAACATGAACATCGAGGCGTTCGACAACTCAGATTCTTGTCTTCCCAGAATCCATTGGTTTTGGATCCATCATTTTGAAGTAGAGACAAATTGTGCAATGTTCCTTACTGATGGAACAGTGTGCAACATGTTGGCTTGAAAATCCAGCTACTATCCAAAAACAGGAGAAACAGCAATTGCTGGTTGTTGGATGAACAATCGCGCACCAAAAGCCACGGAAAGCCATCGAAAAGGAATCAGTGATCCAATCTGCTCCTTGCATAAGATCCAGTGTAACCATTCAAAGTGCAGGTGAGATAGTATTCGTGGGAAGATTAAAAATTGATATTGCAAGTATTTACTTGAAGAATTTGAAGGTTTTCTTTGAAAGCTGAAGCACATACCTAATACCTCCGCCCACCTTGGGGAAAACAACACTCCAGTTGGAATGAAATACTCTTCACACAAGATTCTCAAAATTATCGAAAGGCACAGACACGACAAGTCAGAAGTCCTATGAAGCCCTCATGTTTCAAAAAACTTCAACAAATTTCCATGTCAAGAATCCATCCAAAAATTGGCCAAATTTTCAATGCGAATTCATCGTAACCAAGCACCCCAGCGGAGAAGCTCGTCAGGGCCTGGTGATCCTGAGAAAGATGAGACCAGGGGGAGAAGTATCACATGTCTTTGTGGTTGGCACCAATTCGGAAAACTTGGGTCCAAATGTCCAAATTAGGGGAAAATCAATCTTCCAATCTCTTATCTGTTCGATTTTAATGATAGCAATTGGAGAACTTGATTTGAAGTTTTCATCTTGGTGGCATGAGTCAACATGCTGATTTGGATGTTTCACGTTGTCTTGGTGTTGCTTTTCACGGCATGTGCATGTCGAGCAGGACGTGTTCCAAGCTCACCCGAGTTAGCATTCAAAAACAGTGAACAAAGAAAGGTAAACAGAACCAACAAAAAGTTTGGCAAAAGGCAGTGATAAAATGGTAGCCATAAAAATAAAGCGCTTTAGACTTTGTGCTTTAATCTTTGTTTCAAAGATTTGAAAGAATTCATGCACGCATTCTCACTTTAGAACTGCAGGTATCACCTTTTAGCCTTCACCGTTGTCATTTGCTGATGTGTTATGTATGTTTATGATGCATTTTACATGTACTATACTCCTCAAATGAAAAGTCTCCCACCAAAAAGGGATGATACTACTTCTCAAAAGAAGTAAACAAGACCCTCGCTCCGGATCAGTATTTCCCATTACAACGCTACTCCGCTTCTCACTGAAGGTCCCGAAGACAATTCCCCATGAAGGTATGAGTTGGTTCCATCCAGAATGTACTGGGATGTCCCCGACCAGGTTCTTCATGAAGACACTACACCGCAAGCCTTGCACCTGCACTGAGGTCGTTTATCTTCCTATTAATCAAACCTCGGGGTTAGTGTTCAGCCCAAACAAGTTGATATATTTTTCTTCCCAGAATTGTATTCCTATATATATGATAGCTCTGGTTACATTTCTTGTCAATGCTTGAACCGATCAATCAAAGCTTTGAACATATCGAAAAACATGCCAAATCAACGTATGTCAGAAGGGACTTGGAATATGTTGGAAAGTCATAGCGTAAAGGACTGTGATGTATCTTCATGTCTTGCTTTTCTTGCTTGACGAAGAACCGTTGTATACAAGTGACATAAATCGTCCTGTTGTCATAATTTATTTTAGTGTCGTCAAAGAAGCAATTTTAAAGGCTAAATGCGCAGCAAGTGAGTATAGAAAAAACCGTTTGCAAAAAACGGCGGCTGGGTGTATTGATCCCAAATCATTTGTTAAAAAATGTCGCAAGATGCAACTATATCGTTGTATTGGGTTCCTTCCAGGTGAGGATGTATTTGCGGCTTGGGACAGTCCACATTGAACAAATTCCTCATCCCTAGGCTTCCGAATGTCTTGTGATGTCTCAACCTTACAAGCTGTGGACTTGGGTGTGTGCTTGTCCAACACGGATGGCATCCATGATAGAGACATAATTTGTATTGACCCGTAAGAGCCAAACACAAGCATGCGAAGCAAATTCCATCTATGGTTTCAAAGGAAAAGGATGGCTGGGTCATCATATAAACATACATACTATGATATGTAATATAGAGATACACCTAGACAAATGGGAATACTTCAGCACTTCACGCACTTTGTCAAAATATATAAGTTGTTTGTGTTGCTCCCGTAGTAAACTTCCTACAACCCTGGTAGGCTCACATAACAACACAACATTGAGTTTGATTACAGTAGCTCATCATCCTTCATTCTATATCCAACAAAAATACGGTCCAGTTGCCCTCCATAACTAACAGCTTGCCCCTGAAAATGGGCCATCCCAAATGGAAATTCATCTTCCAACCATCAGATCCATCACCTGGATCCAGGGATCGCTTGCCACCACCAAAGGTAAGGTTAGACATGCCTCATGGGTGACGCGTTTGATAGGCAGATACGGGTATCCATGATTTCCATCATTTAAGGCTTGTGGGGATCCCTATTTAGTCCTATTTATACCTTCACTTTGCACTGTTAGGTGGAGATGGAGGATGATGGGAGAACATGCCAAGCTATTTTGGATATGATGATTGCAGGTCATTGTACGGATTTCAATGGAAGGACTTTTTGGCAGTGGAATATGGATGGAAATGGAGGGCGAAACCAAACGAAGTAACATTCACCACGAAAAAACACTGATTTGGACGTGTGTCCTTTGGTTTTCTGAATCTTCCACTCTTCCACTAATTTCAGCTTGTGATTGTGAAATCATTTGGGACGGCAAGGTTCAAACTACACGTACTATAGATGTCTACTGCTGGCAAATTTCAACGCTCGACTCTCAGCTAAATGGGATGAGATCAAACACAGTGAGTAATGATAGTGAAATGAAAGTCTTCAACAAGACTACACTCCTTCCTGTTGAAACAAGCGCTAGTAAAGTATAATAATTATATAATTATATAATCATAGTCTAGTATATTTTAAGGTTCTGTTTCGGATAGTGTGATAACATGTACATAAGTAGAAGGACGTCAAGGACATGCCATGATGCCCAGCACCATAGAATCTTTGTCCACCGAAACAAGTTTCTGATTCGAGGGAAGGCTGGGTCCAAACACCGGAGGTGGGTGTGCCTCACAATTCAGAGCCTAATAGATACATTATATTGGTTTCCTATTACATTATGTATTGTTGGGGGATGACGGCCAACAGTGGGCGTTTCGATTTCTCATGATCAGTCTCTGTGCTGCCCTGCTGTCGCACTGTTGTCCGGCTGTAAAAGATAGAAGGAGCTCGGCAGCATCAGAATCTATGGAGGCGACGGGCGGTGGCGGATTTACCCTCAAACTAACCTTGGATAAGTTCTCATTGGTACAATATCCCCAAGCACATCTTCCATTTTTGGAATCCCCATTAAACGCAATCCTATTGCTGGGTCTTTTAATGGCATGGTCATCTGTATATGATCACATCTAAGTCATCCAGGCTCGAGACTTTCAGACTTTCTGTTGATTTCATGAAATTCTCAACAGATTTCCAAGGAAGAAACATGGTTGGGTTCCTGAGTCTCCTGAATGATAGCTTCAATGACTCTTCAAGTACGAGTACTGAGTTTTTCACCCATTGGAAGGTCTAGGTACAGGAACTGGTTCCATAGCAACCTCCATGTGTTTCTACCAGCCAAACTTTCTAGAACATATCAACATATCTATGGATTTGCAACGTAACCGTAACCCATCTCAAATGTCATCACCCTTTAGAAGCAAAACCACCTGTTCCTGCGGGTTTCTACCTCGCAGGCGGCCAAGGTGGCAGAGGCCATGAGCTCGGAGGCCTGCGGGATCATACCTACCTGCTACCTGCTCAAAGTTTTGAAATGTGATGCATCCCACTGAAACACGTTTTTTTTTGAAGGCGGATAGGGATGCACATATTGAATATGTAACAGAAATCATAATCTTGACTTGTGTTGTTTGATGTTTCTTTAGTGCAAATTTGAACCATAATCGTATATTTAATGCTGGACTTGATGAGCAGGTCTGTTGGGTCAACATGATCAAAAATTGCTCTATGTATTGAACCAAGTCAAACTCGTGATGTCAAACTATTGATCTGCTACAAGGATTTACATGTCATCTACAAGAGCTTCTATTGACCTACTAGTACCAAATAATCACCAGTACAACAAGATTCCTGTGTCAATTTGGTTCACAGAGGTGGGGTATTCGATATCCAGCTGCCTGCGGTGCCGGAGGCAACTCCTTTTCTGCCACTTTGGGGGCTGCCTGGCAAACGGTGTCGATGGAGCGCAGGTATGACCTAATTGATTCGTAAGCTCTGTTGGAACAGTTTACTAAGTTTGCTACAATCCCGAATTGGGGTGGTATAAGCCATAACAATCATCAAGTCACCAGAGTTTTGACACTGCTTTGACCACAGTTGATTTGGAAAGAAAACATGATGGATCATGATGATAGAGATGAAAAGTTCTGTGTATTTCCAAGTCTTGTTTGGGATACTGCCCTTGCTTCTTTACAGGAGGTCTTCCAAGTTACTGCTATTGATCCGTAGCACTTTTCTGCAGGTCTGGTGCGTGGCAGCTCCAAAATTGGCGCCGCAATGAGTGGAATGAAAATTCTTTGGCTCCTCCAGTATCGCTATTTACACTATCTATACTTAGTCTGATTTGGTACCAACGGATACAACTTTTCGCCAAACAAGATCAAACACGTCCGAGTCCCAGAAGAAGAAAGTATATATAATTGGGTGTTGCATGATCATGATCTAAGTAGAAACAGAACTTCCAATATCTTCAACATCAAAAAACATCCAACTCCTTCCCCCACCACCCCAACCTGCCCTGACATAGAGGACTCTCCTGTTGCAAAGTGCAACAACCGCAATGCTGCGGAGATGGTCTTGCCAGCTACGAATCCTTGATGCCTCGGCGGGTTGTGCCTTGGCCGTCGCCTTCCTGAGAAAAAATAACTTATTTTGAATGGACCTGAGGCACATTTTGCATATACAAACATCATTCATTCCAAGTTACTGTTGCACCAGTCCGTTATTTTGAAAAACTTCTAAACATCTACGGTTTACAGCAACTTACAATCCCCAATTACTTCAAGGTGAATCCTTGCTCACATAAAGTCACCTACCAGCATGAATTGATCACTCCTCATTTGGCCTCCCGACGTATTCACAAATGCGACCAAGCTATTGCCCTTCGTGGGGAGTACCTGAAGGAACCAGCCATCCACTGGTTTTAGAGCCTGAGGTACCATCTTTCGCTACCAGATCATACTAGCTTATTAAAATGGCACAACTCTGCAACCCTGAACACAGATACATACCGTTTTTAACATGAAGAATTGGAGAGTTGCGTAGCAAAAAGTGAGTTAAAGGGTGTATGTCTCAAACTGAGGCAAATTGCAAAGCGCCAAACTGTCTGCTGTTTCTCTGGTGTTTATCATGCAAAGATCATGGGATCACACGAAATGAATACTTCAGGCCGCCTCTTATTGCAATCGTCATCAACATTAAAGTCATCACCATCATCATCCTCATCAACTGTCAACATACCATCAGCATGACCAACTGCAGCACGGGGAGATAATTTGACATCCAGGCACCTCGGCTAGTTGGCCATTACTTAGCCAAACAGTGGGGCGAAAGGATTGTGTGGAGGCGGCCGGCACCAGTTGACCTCGGCAGTGGCTTTGAGGATGGAATTAGTGACCAAACATGACCAAACAATACAGTAGATCTTGTGGGACGCAGATTGATTTGATGGGGCTCTGACTTTGAGAACTCATCACGACTCCAAATACGGTACAGTAATTATGTATCAACACAAAAAGACATGCTATAAATCATCCAAATCATATTTTATAGCATAGGGAATTGGGAATCCCAAGTACCAAAAGGTGTTAGATATACGACCTGGTGGATAGCGAATAGCCACGTCATCTTAAATTGGGGTTGTTTCTATCGATCTACAAATAACCAATGAGAGTGAAAACTGGTAAAACTACTGTAACCACTAAAATATACATCCTGAATGAAAACTGCCTCACATGTTTATGATGAAGACATGGGTGTTTCCAAAAATAGGGGTACCCCAAAATGGACGGTTTATAATGGAAAACCCTACTAAAATGGATGATTTGGGGGTACCACTATTTTCGGAAACATCCACATGTTACAACCATTCACCAGCTGATGCAACTTCTGGAAAGTCCAGAATGCATCCCCCATGTTATGGATTCTCATAAATTCACTAACCCTATTGGACAGGCTAACATTTCATCCCCTACCGAAGGTCATCGGTCATCAGCTACCCTGAGGTCTCCCACAAGCCATGACCAGAGCAGAGCTTGGCAAAGAACTCGGCGATACAGCCAACAACAATATCACATCACGTCAATGGAAAGGTTCCTTTTACAAAGGGTCCCAAGAAAATATATGACCTGACCTTTTCAGGAATTGACCTGGGGTAAAATAAGCCATGAATATGAAATCATGTGAATTGCAGATTGTTTTGCGCAAAACATGTTTTTTTTTGAAGTTTGATTTACACACCCTACGGTTACACCCTTCCCGGAGAAGAGTGCCTTGACCCGTGAAACTGGAAAGATTTAGCCCTCCCACAAGAGGACCTGCTCCACGTCTTCACTGGAGGACCGGCCTGGTGCAGTAGCAAAATACACATAATCTGTGGATCCTTATAGCAAACCCCAATATGGGGGTTTCCCAAAATGGTGGTACTCCCAAATGATCCATTTTAATAGGGTTTTCCATTATAAACCATCCATTTTGTGGTACCCCCATTTTTGGAAACACCAATATCACTCCTTGGCTTTGCCAAATTTTGGGTATATAACTTTGGCGTCTCTTTTTTTTTCTTCGGTCATCGCACCTGAGGATTTCATCTTATCATACGGTTGGTTCAAAACAGGATTCCCGCGTCATGGAAATATGATCATCCCCATGCAAGCAGGGGTGTTTCACCCCAATCCTTCTATATTATGATATGTTGCTCAAAAAGATCAAATCATATGTCATATATCTTCCATTCTACATTAGTTCGTGAAAAGGCAGGCAGCCCGAGAAAACATCAAACGGGGGCTCCAGTGGCTGTGAATCCAAACAAGCATCTAAATCTAAACACCAAACGTCATGCAGACAACCACCAAACATCTAGACAAAAATACTCTTTCACCAACCCAAATTCGGAGCATTTTTGAGGCTGAATGTTGGCCACTACACATTTTATATTGTCTTGTCCAGCGGTGCAGTCGTTATCACTCACCAACCTGGAAACCCCTCCAAACATCGGGTCAATTCTTGAAGAATGATTCAAGATGGTGGTGGTTCTTCCAAATCTGATGATCTCCCAAAGGATTGGGGTGCGAATCTTAAAACCTCTTTGAAGCCACCATCTCAGTTTTCTGTAGTTTTCTCATACTTAATGCTCAGATCTTGAATTATGGTCCTGTTTTTAGCACGAACATTTTAATACTCCCACCAGCAATCTAAATTGTTGGTACTCTTTCATGTGTATATTTGGTTCAACCCCCACCTTGTTGCTCATTTGCTCATCACTAAGGGCAACCCAGATATCTTCACCCGTCACATCCACCCGAAACCTTGGCTGTGAGGTCCTTCAACGCCTCGCCACCGGGGTTTTTGTTGGCTGATCATGGGACGATGACAGCTGGCGCTACCAACAAGCATGGGGAACTTAACGACTTAATGACCCGCAATTTATAGCTGTAATTTTTCGAGATTGTGTTGAATGATTCAAAGTTTTTGTTGAAATAATTTGGAATATGAATCCTTCTGAGGTTGGTACAGGGGTGTTCCCTCCCCAAAAAAACACGCGCACACACACACAAGTATGTATATATACATGAATATGTATAGGGGAAGAGCTAGTCACCTTGGTTAGAGTCCTAGAAGTTTGAGGTTTAGGGTCTAGTCTAATATGAGTTAGATAAAGGTTACATAGCATGTTTATGTGGATGTGATTGAACATACTTGGATAAGAGTACAGTCACATTCAAATTGAAGTCTTTCTTCTTGCATGGTGAATTGACATGTTGAAATGACAAAGATAACTCAGGTTCTGGTTTCATGGGATCGGTACCATTGTATAGTATTATAATGACAGGACATACATCCCTGTTACATCACCAAAGGCATCATTCCTCCCGACAGTCGACGTGTTGTTTTCATTTGTCTTGTACTTTCACTTACAGCGACGCATTTTGGGGGATTCCCGTTTAAAATCATCTCACTCAATGTGAAACACCTTCCACCTAAATGGGCGCATCAATGCCCCTAAAAATCCCGCAAAATGATACAATAACACATATTATGCTTCTCCTCAAATAAACATGTGCCAAATTCCCATCTCACCATGAAGTTTAAACAACTCACATGCAACGACCGTCCAGAAACTGCCATCCTGCTCTGGATCCCTTAGAGGTAGGTGTAACCCTTTGCCAATAGATTTCAACAAACATTTTCACTGGCAGGGCATTCACTGGGTAACTTTAAGGGATTTACAAAACATTTAGTAGCCAATACCCAACCGTAAGTAAATCTGAAAATCGCGTGCTATGTCTTTGACTTGACCGTGTTTTCGTTTGCCCCTTCTCAGGATCCCCAGCTTCAACGACATCGGGCACATCTGTCAAGGCCCCGTTACAACCTGGCAAAATTGAGGAAGATATGAACATCTCGAAGCGAAAGGTTGACTTTTGAGTAGGACATCCCATGGAATTTGAGGATTTCTTATTTTGAGTAAACATGACTCATGTATTGTAATACATCTTATATAATAGCTGATGGTTGTTCAGGCACCCAAAAGCAGCTCCACCCATGCCCAACTTGCGCCTCCAAACACTACATGCCGTACACCCTTCTCCTGACAAGATCGCGCGGAAAGACGGTCAAATATGCACAGTACAGGATAGTACAAGAACGCAGCAAATAGCGCACATGACACTCTTGCAAAGGAAAATTGGCAATGTAAATCAATTATGGTACAGGAAACACATCTTCTAACTCCTGATGTGGCTTTCTTATAACTTCTCCAATTCATTCTATTGCCATCTTAGCGTATTAATGGGTTTTCCACCTACGCTTTGTAGGAACCAACCTCCATCCCCAAAGGTCCGAGTCACCAGTTGGAAGGAAACATAAAGTTGTCCACAAAAATCAGAGAAGTACTTCGTGAAACGTCCCATTTACCGTACTGTAACCGCTTAGAACATCACTTGTTGTCTATGTACAGTAGTGACATGTACAGTCATAGCTACAACACATTGTAACTATACATATATATATATAGAACCATAGAAGGAAGGTTTCGAAAGCGACAATGCTTGACGGCTTTCAAGGAAAAATCAAAAAAACAATTCCTCCCCTGAAATGTAAAGCCTGGGAGCTCAAAATATCTAAACATGATGGTTGCATTACATGTGATCGCCTGCACTTCCGGGGATTCATTTCAGATTTCCTGTTGAACATCTATGCATGACAAGATTTTTGAAGTCGAGTCAGGAACAATTTGCCTTGGGTGATCTCATGGAACAGAGGCTGCTGCAGGTGTACATCCCCAACTTACAATTGGAGCTAATTCATGTTATTTCATCGATCATTTCTGGGTGTTGCCTGCTCATCAGTCCCATCTGATCAAATGATGTTTGAGTGTCCCTTTATTTACGGAGGTGGATATCCAGCAAACTCATACAAACTCCAATGACAATAAGGCCCACTTACATGCAAGCGCATGTCTTGCTTGGGACCTGCCCAACCACCCCTCAATCCCTATGCGTCCTCATGCAACACGCCAAGGCGCTGTAGGGACAAAAGGCACTGCACCTGACAGATAGACTGTCCATGTCATTTTTCATGATGGGGAAATGAAAAATAGCATTATCACCAAGTAGATGTTCCGACCATCCTACACATATACCTAGAGTTCATCAAAACTCCTGTTACTGCTGATGAAGAGAATCCTTCATCAGTACATGGTAGACTGACTATTATTTTTTACATGTTTTAATCGTCCCCTTGGGTGCAGGATTTTATGCACATCAACAGGCCTACTCGTTAACCACAGCAAGGATCAGGCATTCTATTGAGCAGGAGTTCTCCCGATACAAACATATGTTTTCAATGCATAGGTCGTCCGTCAAAATTGTCAAACAAAAACCATGTTGTTCTAACCCCTGAATTCTATCCCCTACAGGCATCATCTTAATATCATCTTAATATCATCATGATCATCATCATCATCATGATGCATTTCCACTGATATCATCTCAGACTTTCATTGCATCTTAAGGAATCTTAAAGCTTCATTTGGTCGGATGTGGCTCCTTTGAGCCCCTCTGGTATTAAAATAGCAACGCATCCGTCGTGTGATCCCTCCCGCTGGCCTTGGATGATGTGGGTCTACCCGGCGCCCCAGAGATCTCTGGGGCCTCGTCTTCGGCCTGGAAACTTCCGAAAAACAACAAACAGACTGACAGTCAAACCTAAGTTTTTTTAGGCTATCTGGACACCTAAAACCCACCCAAACACCTTGTTAGTAGATCAATTCTTAGAAGACAAAGTGAAAAGGTACTGTGCATTTGAAACCCAACGAAAACAAGATTGAAGTATCTGTATCTAAATGAACCATGGAGAAAAACGGTAAGCCGACTGTCTTGGTAAAACCTGCCGATCAAACTTCAATTCCTCCTGAAGATGCTCAAAAAAGGCTAAGATACAGTTCCAAGGGATTCAGAACAAGTTTCAAAATGCACTAACATCAGGTACATACCAGGCCAAGCGTATAAAGTTGCCTTTTTTGTGTGGCTTTTGGGTATCCACCCAAACTTCAATATTGTTGATGGATCATGATGGATCCAAGCCACGAAGCTGAAAAATAACATGTTCCCCCAACAACCTGGGATTTTCAGGGTAAGGAATCTGATTATAAGTTCCACTGTGAATGCTTGAACCAGCTTGTGTTTGCAACACAAACCTGACAGGGTGAATTTAGACCAGAAGGTTAGTGTAACACCGCATGTCCAATTCTTGTACTTCCAAGTGGGATACTAAAACATCCATGCTTTTAAATATGCTCGGAGTTACCCCCCGTATCAAAAGCCAATGGTTCGATGGAATGAGGGGACATCAACCATGTATACGAACCAAGCATGATGTGATCCAGTGGCAGAAACACCGTCCCAGTTTGCTGCAAGCCTCTGAATCACTGGTGGCCCATGGTGGTGATGCTTGTGCCATCACACTGCCAGCCACTTACAGCGCTGAGATTTGCTCAAATGGGCACCACACATTCCAAAAAAAATCCTACTTGCCACATAAAACGCCTTTTCCAAACTAGAACGAATTTAGTCACATGCTTACTTTCCAGGTAAGAACCAATACGCAGTACCATACAGTACCCTACAACAGGCATACTCTAAGCATCATGTGTTTTGTCAAACAGTGGCGGGTTCACTTCAAGTGACTTATAGGCCTGGGTAACTGGAAACTGGAAAAACACACAAATAAATCGGTAAATGATCATATCAGCAGCTACTATACCAACCACATTCAGCAACTGCACGAAAGAACTCATGCATGCCTCAATGGCAAACACATGTATTTATATAGTCCAAATGTACACGACACATCAGAAAATACATGCTGCCGCAACCTGCTGCATACCTTAACATCTTTACTTTTACTGCAACCGCCAACTATGATCTCCGACCTCAAACCATGATCCATGAAGCAAAACAAAACAAGTGAGCAGATGTCATTTCATCTGACAGCAATCAAATTACATGGGTTGCTTGCAACATGGGGACTTTGTAGGGTGTGATTTCAGAATCTCTATTTTACTAATGTTCCTTTTTCATCTTTTTCCATTATCCTTAATCACTCTTGAAACGGGTCGCTTCTTCTATGTATTTTCATGTGTGGCCTGGGTCGTGGAGTACAAGGAGCATCACCACGATCTGCATCTAAAGGAGACCTGATTGAAATCTGCATCCCAAATGTAGACTTCAACGCTTCCATTTCATGGGGACAATTCACATGATTATGTTTTGTTGGGGAAGTTCAATCTCAATAAACAAATGACTATCTTCCCAGGAATCTATCCAAAATTGAATATTGAGAAATCTTGGCTTGTCTAGAACTATATATTGTACACAGAGATCGCAAATAGTTGAGTTTTACAGACGCTGCATTACTGCATATTGCAGGAAGATGAAAAGCAGCTTGTAAAATATCATCACAAAAAAGTAAGAACTTTCAACTGCAAACTTGGTAACTTCATGGTTCGTAGTTGGATGACTGCAACCCTTGTAACAATCAACTGGGTGTAACACTATATTTCCAATCATACATTGACAGGGGACCCCCAAAATTGAATTGGAAAGGACCACATTCGAGGAGATAAGCTCCATAGCCAATCTCCTGAAACTAACATAGCAACAAAAAGCAGGAGATGATGCAACTTTGCCGGGGCAATCTTTGAGTAAGTAGGTGACATACATTAAGCGCACTCACTCGCCTACTAAGTTGACCCCCAAAACGAAACATGCAAAAATGGTTTTGCTGTTTCTGTTGCCAGGGTTTCCATTCCCAAAATTAAACTTCAGCCACTCAGGAAGGTGTTACCAAGACATTGAAGCCAGCTATCCCAAAGTTTTGGAAGGATGTTGAAGTCGATGGTTTCAGTCATGCAAAACATAATGTAGCTGGATCTTGATCCAATTTGGGGTACCAAGTATCATCCTCCATGAGATATGATAAAAATGTAATAAGAATGCTCCTTGGAGCTCTCCGGTTGGTGATTTACTTGCTTCCCACTTTACCCACAAAAAACCACAAGTCAAACTTGGGTTTAACCTCCGGATTCCTAGGGGCTGATTGGTGGTTTAATCCAAAATGCCGCATATTAGATAATTCCAATAAGAACAGAAACCCCCGTTTCACCACCAGGGTATTGCTCAAAGTTGCGGTTGTTGAACGACCATTCCAACTTGTCAAATAATTTTGAGGCACCACCAAGGCTAATCGCCAAAGAATCACATGTCAACTTTCAAACACTTAAATAAAAACACAAACTCAATGAACAAATTAGCCATAGTGACCTGCAGTTTCTGGATGTTTCTGGCACTTTAAAGTCAAACCCAAATATCACGAAGTACGCTGAGGATTCATGAGACGATCTTCCAATCGTAGTAGACTTTCCACCGACTTTGATTGCAAGTGCTCTCTACGGCTGGGCTGATTGTTGTTGAGTCAAGATGCTCTACCCAATGCACTGCCAGTTGCAAATTTTCCACCTGCCACGTCGATGTTGCACCGCAGTGGCAAAGATAAAAATACATTTGTAAGATCTTGTGAGGGAAATGGGTGTCTATGGAAGGTTGTCAGAAAGCTAGTAAGATGGGCAATAACTTTACTACGACAAATGCCGTACAAATAGATGCTTCCATATACTGATGGCATTGGCACCTCTGCTGTAGGCTCAGTGCAACTCTGGGACAAATTAAAATGAAGGACCACACAACAACAAATAGACGGAACTATCAGAAATATCAGAAATGAAATAAATACAGTAACTACATTTAAAATACATTTATTACATACAGATCACCTTTTCAAAGTGACAAGTTGTTTGGCCAAATCGAAATGACTTTAGTACCTTCTTCACTACTGGAAACATCATGGCCCGTTTATAAACATGAACTCAACTACATTTTGATGTTCTAGGCTTCTGATCAACCTGTTCCTCCATTCTCACTGCAAAGACCCCAGGGCGACTTGCTACTTTTTTTTGCACGAATCTGGATGCACACAGCATCATCATTCAACCTCACCAACTGAACCACCATTGCGACATGCACCACCGTTTCGGAGAACTGAGGGGATGCATACTACAACTATGTCACTCTTTAGAAGCCTTATATAGTATAGATAGATCTTTCTTGCACAAACCATGAACCACCAACATACTGGCTGGAAAAGCAAGCTTTGTAATGGAGTATATCTACAGTACCTGCAATGTTCACAAGACTTGCCAAGCAAACTCAATGAAAAAGCGTCCATCTCAAGTTCTCAAGAAATAAAATCTCCTCGAATGTATTGCTGAATTGGGGAATCAATACACCCAGTACAACACATACCCAAGTAAACAGGAATACATCATTCTGAGTCATTCTCAATTAAAGATTGAACACATACACCTGGCCCTGGAAGTCCAGCCACCTTTATCGGTTGATGTTCGAATCACCATGTTTCAATTAAGGGCTTAGCTTCATCCGAAAGGAACCACCATTCTTGAAAATTGGTGGTTGACTTCCAATACGCTGGGAGTTGTTAAGGGACAAAATGATTGAGTCCACAACGTCAGGACATATTGAATGACAGCCACAAGGGCGTCTCAAAAATGGTAACCAGTAACTTCTAACTGCCCCCCTGACTCCTGACCCACTTCCTCCAATATCCAATGAGACTCCGGCAAAGACTTGTTTTCCTGGTGGGGTGGATTGGAGAATCAAATCATTGCGAACATGTTGGTAGTCATTGCATCACTTCAATGTATTGGTTGATACGGAAAACTCTGCAAAAAGTATGCCCCTTGTGAAAGTTGCCGCATCTACTTTCACCATCTTTCATGCCCACACAAAGCAACTGCACCCAACCATTGCAGGCATCAACCCTCTTACCCATCTCTTACCTGGTTTTTTCCAAACCAACCCAGCCGAAAAAAATATAGATGCAAGTCCATTGGGCCTTCATCTGCCTGTGGGGAAATATAAACTCATGGGACCAAGGTCGGTCCATGAATTTCTATCATGCTTCATCAACTCTGAGTGGAACTTCCGGAAGGATCATCCACACCCAAATATATTCATGGGTCTGGGTTGGGAGACCTGATCTTGACGATCTTAAGTTCAAAACAAGGCAATCATTGAATGCTATTTTGATGCCAGTTTCCCAATATCAACCACCAATTCATGTGGGGTCCACAGTTTCGGTCGCTAGTCCTGCGATTTCCAGCAGGCCAAGCAGATCGACATCGCGGATCCTTCTTGGGTGCTAAAACGTAGCCTCAGTAGTGATATGAGACTCCTTTCCGTTGATTTCCAGCAACATTCTCCAAATATTTTCCTGCAAAAAACCTTTGATTTTGGACACCCGAAACACTCCCTAGATGATTTTGCCGGCGTATGACTTAACAGATGCATAATGTAATTATCAATGTATCCGGCATTTCAAGTAAATGGTCCAAGACGCCCGTCGCAGCAGCTCCGCTTTTGTGCGTGGCAGGATGGGACATCGGTCGCGCCAATGACCCGGTCGCTGGCAGCTGCGGCAAAGGTAGGAAGGTGGTGGAGCCTCAGTTGACTTAAACAAAGTCATCATTTACCAACCCCATACCATCCATGTATGCTACAGTTACCTACATTTACCATAAAAATCAACTAACTGTAGGTAAATATACCATACATGGATGGTATGGAAACCTTTTCAAGTACAACACCTACACTCCAGTAAACTGACATAGCTGGCTGGAAAATGGATACTTTGACAATGTATCTCCTAATACCAATGGTGACTTTCTATTGCCATCTTAGTTCTCTGGAGGGAGGGTATATATAATTCATAATGAAAGGCTCTTTGGAATGATGATGTCCTGTGCATTCTACTGCTTTCAATGATCTGAGGGAGATCAGAACCAACTTTCACCCTTGAAGCTTAACACGGAATCTAAAACTGATGGCTTCAAACTTCAGATTCTGCACCCGAAAACAAAATTCCCAGACGTAATCTTCCGAGCCTTGTGAGGGTTATAAGTACTGTCATCACACTTTCAGTGAGTACCAGGATTTTAGGTACCTGAAAAGGTTGGTGAATCATGGCTCTTCTGGTCCATCTGCCAGCAGCTCCCGTTCCTCAACAAGGCTGACAATGCTTGGCATTTATGCCTGTGATGGATCGAGCTATTCCGGCTATACTAATTATACTCAACTGGGCAGCATCATCCATTATACAGTTCCACATGTTATTGCATGTTGTCACATCTCCAATTGCAATAATCTCCAATTGCGAAGCTGCTGCTCAAACGTGACCACCCACCAACTACAACAAACGGGGTTCCTTCCAAGTAACACCCGAACGCTGCCGGAAGACCTTGAAGCGACCGCGCTTGGCAGTCATGAGGCCTCAAAGGTGGCTATTCACATACGTCTCAGTCATCTACATGATATTTGTCTTTTGACCAAGGAAATATCATAAATTACATAAACATATATCTGCATGTATATGTATATATTTGCACATATTCAAATACAGATCATAATCACAAACCATGTAAGTGTATAAATGTATATTCTACATTCTGGTAAGTATCATACAAGTAAAATATATTTGGGGTATCCTCACTATTTACACAGGAACAGCTGACCACCTCGAGGTGCTCTCAAAATCCAGCCTGCATCATGAGCGTCGTTGCCGTTCTGCGTTGCTGAAGCCTTGTCCTCCAGCTGCAGTGGAAACCACAAATCCGTCGGTTGATATCTTAGTGACGTTTGCCCTTGAAGCTTTAAACCACTTTGCCAAGATTTAGATACATTTGGCAACTCTAGCAGCATGTTGAGTCCCTACACATTGCCGATTTTAGATGGGTTTTAGCTACATGTACCAATTAAACTGCCCAACAAATCCCAAAATACATACATCAAGACTCTGAAGGGGAAAATATAATATAGCAACCGTGGCGATCATCCCAGCAACCAGCAGTGGTTCATTAGCCTAGTCATTGTATTCCGAAGAATCAGCTAGTTATTCCAAGCTTTCTAACCCGAGAAAGTTAACTGAATGTTCACTGTATTGAACGACCATCGAAGCAGTTCTTAAGCATCAAGTTGAGAAGGGAAATAGAAGAAAAGAGACATCATTGAGTGCCTAAGTTGCCACTTTCTTGCTGTTTTCGGGGCAAAGCAAATCAAAGAATCAGAAGTAATATATGTACGTATATGTACACATATTGATATTGATATATGTAACATATCTATTCATGCATTTATATGCGGGGGGGGGGCAAGGTCAAAGGATCAGTATCAAAGACAGGAGGTATACCAATCATGATGCAAATTGCGCTGAGGCTTGGCCCGTTTTCCGCTGCCCCGACATGTTAGGTCATGTTGCGGATTCCTTGAGGGTGAGGGTGAGTGTAGATATGTGTGATGAGGACCCGTGCAAGAGATTTGGAGTATATTGAGACGCATTTGTTCAATATCAATTTCATACTTACCATAGAAGGCCGGTACTGACTTACTGTATATCAGTATGGTGATCACACCAATGACTTGAAGTTGGATCGGCAAAAGATCAGAATTCAGTCCAACTAACGCACAAAAACCCACTCGAATTTAGCACTGATATTGGGGATTTTGTGCCATCCCCCCATCGTCAAACCGCTGCCATGTCATGGCGTGCCTTCTCCAAGATAAAGATCCAGCAAGCAGCACCACCAATCACCACAGGTCGAGGATTTGCACCAGCAGACTCCTGGGAATTGTCTTAAAAACTCGGATGTTCATAGGAAAATTCCAGGGACTCTTGGGAAGTTACGCTAGTTTTGTACCAACTATGGGAATTATATAAATTTGAAAAGGTATCGCCCTATGGCAAACAGTAGCCACATGGTACAAATCTCGAACCTCCAGTTTTTGGTTCATCTTAAATCGACACACCGAGCATGCTATCAACATCTGTAAACCTTTAGGAAAATGTCTCCAGACTCTTTTAAGATGGATACTAAAACCCACAAAATCAAGGGTCCCAAAAAAGGTAAGAACCATCATGGACTTGCTGATCATTCCAATCAAAGGGCCATGATCCAAGCCCCAGTACAATAACCTGCAATCGAAGGCAGTGGTCGCTGTAGCGCAATGCGTCTTCAAGAATATGCCTGTCGTGCTTGGATGATTGGTTGTTGGTGGGACAGCCAGTAGGCTACAAAACAGGCAGAAAACCTGAAGTGTTTTTGTTCAGCTATTGTCTGTTACGGGGAATGTTCAATCGATGGCAGTTCCAATTCCAAAAAATATGGAGTTCACACCAAAATCAAAAAATAAACAATCGACATTTCAAATTGTCAGCGAGGTTCAAAATCCACCTATTGGGGTATCATAATCCCTTTTAGAAAGTTGTCGATCCCAAACCCAATACGAAGAACATCCCAATGTATGGAAGACATAGATTCTACGAGAAGCGGACAAAACCTCCCATGCATCCCTCTTTATATTGTGCAAATATGTTTGTGATATTGTGTGTCTCATGGACTATACTGCAGATACATCGACAGAATCTTTGTGTGTGTGTGTGTTTGCATGCTCGGAGTTCTACGTTGCTTTATATTCCAATTTCAATGATTACCTTGCAAACTACCTATTCTGCCATCATCACACGCAAACACACACACACACACATACACACCACCATTGCTGCACCTCGATTGCACCAAGAGAATAGCCAAACCAGGACCACCTGGAGTCAGGTTGGATCTTCAACAAGATCCGCAACAAGGTGTAGCTAGTCTGTGTCCAAAGTCCAAAGTCCATATTTTGGGCAGTCAAATCCAGCAAAGTCTTTCTATCTGAATATCAGAATACACTAGCTTTAGACATGTGGTGAGTCTCCAAATTGGAGATATATGATGTGCTTGATGATAGGCTCCAATTGCTCCCGTTAGTTAGTTAAGTTCGTCACCCCAGATACCACCTCAGTTGCCAGTCTTTTGCCCGGAAAACTCCCAACTTTGACGCAACCGGCACATGAAGCAAATAACTTGGCCACATTTCAACGCAAGACACCACAGTGGAACAAGAGGCCTTACAGCACAAATGAAAGCATGATAACTATGATGATCACACCTTTTACTGTCTTAGACGTGTTGGTAGTTACATCCCTGTGGACTTGTACATGTACATCACATTCGTAGATTCTGAGCAACTGTCTTTATACACGACTCAACCTTTGAAGTAAACAGCAATGCTCGTAGGTTGAGACATTGTGCATGCTGAAAAAAAAGTAGGTGTTGTGACCTGATCGTTTGTTGCAGGAAAATTCACTTTGTATACACTCACTTCTTCAATTCTGGAACTTGTAGGTGCTGGGAAAACAGCACTTTCAAACCGTAAATGGTGATGTACCTTGATTAAGCTATAACCTAGTCTCTATGATTCCCACCAACACCTTCAGCCTGAACCTATATTGATCCATCCACCACACAAACTAAATCACTATCCATATCTCTATACACTGGATACATAGTCAATATATATATATATGTATATGAGGCATGGTGAATATTTATTGTAAAGGCGGTATGCTTTGGGTAAATTAGGGCGTCCCCTATCGTTTTCCAAGTCCTGTAATATCTACGTGTATATCTTCGGGGTATCGTTTTTTAGGGCGTCCCCTATCGTTTTTCAGCTAAAACCTTCAAAACCCTTTTTGAATGTGACCTCAAATCATCAGACAATACACGCTAATTTACAACATGGCTCATATATATATATATATGTCCTGCATCATGTGCACATGTACATTATATAATCAGATATACTATCTTATTGTGTCCACCATTTCTGCGAAAGTGTTGCTCCCGGACCTGTGCGTCGTTGAGGTCGTAGGACCTTGGCAAAAGAGCGCAGCACCTGAGCCAAACCCTGCCGAGCCGATATCTTCGTCGAGGTTGCGTTGCCTGCGTGCGAGCCGAGCTTGGGATTGGGGGGGCTTGGAGATAGCTGAGGGAAAATAATCTTTACAAGATAAATGTTAAGGATTGTTAAGGAATGTCAGGGATAAGATTTTGATGTCCCTTTAAAATTTTACATCCTTCCAGCAAGAAAGCATGCAAACTCTCCCCACCCTTTAAACCATGATAATCCTGCCTGCAACATCCTGAAAATCAAAATCGCAGCGGTTTAGAAAGGGTAAATCGCTCACGATGAAATCCACGGAGTGAGGCTCCTGATGAAGAATGCACCGAAATCACAGCCGTTTGCCCTGTGACATGGTTGATGAGTGGGGTGCCAAGTGTTATGCAGTTTTATTTGAGATATTACGAGGGCTACTGCTACTGCTACACGACACAGACACATACTGTACTGCTTCAGGTGTCAAACACAGAACAACGACGAGTCATCCCCATCTACAGAAAAGAAAGACCAATTTGGAACCGGTATGAGATAAATAAAACAGGGATTTTGCATTTTAGGGATGTCAACCTCATGGAGTAAGACGAAGAAAGGATCATTTTTGGAACCCCCGAATCGTACATGCCCACCACCTTTTACCAAAGTTCACATGTTTCAGTGTGATTGATGATGAATATGGTTGCGGAAAGTAATCCTTGCTGGACTATTTGTTGTTCATTGTTCTATTACCCTTCGTGATCATCAAATGACATTGCAACGACCGACACTCGAGGGCTGGAAAGCAAGGTCTGAATAATTGGAGTAACATACTATGATATTAGCTTGCACCTTGACTTGTAGCATTCAATAATACAACAAACATATATAATACATTTGATGTTTATGAACAAATATATACACATATGTATGTATATAAATATACGTATATATACAATATGTCAATTCCTTTCATCCATCATCCATACAAAACTCACAACTCTAGCAGGTCCAAGAGTCCAGCTTCAATTTCCGTGCGTCCCACTTCCGTGTTTCCAAAGAAGAACCTGTCACAAAGTGATGCAAATTAGTCTTTCCAACATCTCTTTTTTGGAGACTCAAAGCATCCTCATGTTTGATGCTGTAAAACGCCATCCAGCTATTGGGGAATACAATTGCAAGTTTATTGCAGTAATGAAACCACTTCCAAATGATATGCAACAGGTACTTACTTCGTCTGAAAAGCCCATTCCAATGTTGAAAATGACTGCGTATAGTATGCTTGGCCAACTGCCACAAACGCTTTGGATGAATGACCCTACCTTTGGAGTGCTCAAAGCCCAGAAATACAGGAAAAAGGTTCCGGTTTCAGGTATTTGCATGTATGCGTGCCATATCATCTACATCAAAGTCATATCTGTCTATATAACATCTATAGGTTTTGATCCGGCTGTATGCGTGTGATACATGGTTTTTAGAGAAGGAATCAATGCATAAATCAACAGGTGCATGTGCTTTCGAGAGAAGTGTGTGTTTGATATAAGGACCTAACTCGGACAAACTGCTCAGTTGGTTTTGAATATCTTTTGATTTACTTTGTGTTGGCGCAATTGATCTACCAACTCCATATTTGAAACGGGGATGTTCATCATCCCTAAAAAGGTGAAGAACCTGACGTGAAGTGGAAGGTTATGGAAGTTGGTTGTCCATTCATCAAATTGGTGACTGCCCCTGCTATCTTCCAACATCGAATCAAACCACGCGCCACACAATTACAATACCTTAGATATTTGTTTGCAAAAAACCTTTAAAAGAAAGGTATGGTGGTCGATTGTCAATTACAAAGTCCCTTAAATACGAAAAAACATGGGGCTGCTGGAGTCTCAGTGTTGCCTGGTTGCAATCCCAACTTCTTGGCTAACTGGCAATGCATGGCTGCTGTATGGCAAGCACTGGGATCCTGCAGCTGGGAGAGCAATTTGCAGTTTCTAAGTAGGTCCAGTACGTTGTGTCGCAGGAGTTATGAGTATTTCCATAACTATCCATTGCTATAGCCTACAGGTTCCAGCCACTACGTAGATTGATATGGATAAATTGTCAATGATTGTTATCCAGATCGCTGATACTCATTTCCCATCATAACCATTCGTAACCCAGTCATGAGGTTTATAGCCAAGTAACTACTGATTGATCTTGGTTATCTATAAGCTATAAGGAATGAAAACATCACATGTTCATACACAAAAGTCACAACCAAAGTAGGATGCCTATCCAAGGTGGGATGCACTCTTTCACACATCAATCAAATGATGCAAACGGTGATGTTTTTCCATTGTTGTTGCGTTCAAAATAATTCAAAAACGTCAAAGAACCAATTTCAAACACAAAATCACTCTGACATAAAGAAATCTAATGACATCGCAACATCCAAAAATATACTTTCAACAAAATTGTTTTCAGTTGCTAACAGCACTTCATCTCTGACCTTGTCAGAAGAAATACCCATCAAGGCCGGAAATCGGCATGCTGCCTCCACTGCAATAGTACCAACACCTGTAGGGACTCAAAGGTGCAGTGATGTCAGGAACGAGTAGGGGTGGTCAATGTAAAAAATATGTAACTCCTACAAAGCCTATATAGTATGCTAAATGAATACTTATCAATGTATCTATAAAATAGACCTATTACATGCATATAAACAGTATCCAGTATACATTAAATATATATAAATATCATATCATATGTGTATGTATGTCAAATCATCTTATAATTTGGGAATCACCCACCTTGCTGCCTTTTCCATGCTGGTAGCTGACAGACTCCCCACCTCCAAAAGGATCCAAGAGCAATTCGCCTGGACCTCGTGTCATCCATGTCTTTATCCACAACCATCGAAACTGAACACAGCTTGATGTATCTTGATGCATGTATAGTAACATTCATGATTAGTATGACATATTTCATCATTCTCTATCTTTCTAAAGACGTTTCGCTACACAAACCATTGCATGTCAACAAAAGGCAAGACTGGCAGTTCATGCATGAAAAGAAAAAGGTCTACCAGTTCAAGTGTAAGCATGAATCTACATCAAAACTCCAATAAAAATTGCATATTACCTCACAAGTCGTAGCACGGGCCCGCGAGGGGTTATTAGCTGGAGCAACTGGGATTCCAGCAGGAAGATCCCTTGGGGAAGGTTTTCTACAGCTTCCCATGGAGTGGCCCAACGAAATGCCGTTCTCCAAAACGACCCACCATTCTCTCCCTTACCCTTGTACAAACCTATTAACCTGTGGTGCCTGCAAATATGTCAAATAATTGTCAAATATTCAAGAAACAAAATTGCAAAGTTGGACACCGAAGTGGCAAAGTTGAACATCAAACATTCAGGAAATTGTTATTAACATTTATCTTGCTGGTGGCTTCAACCCATCTAAAAAATATGGCGTCAAATTGGATCATTTCCCCACGGGTTGGGGTGAAAATAAAAAACCATTAAAACCACCAGCTAGTTATGGTTCCACCGGTTCCATTCCCCTGTCCCTTCACCCAGGTGCCTGGATTCGCCAAATGTAACATCAGCAACGCAGTGGAAGGACGCAGCCGTGGCAGGTTCCGTACATCGTGGGGCAAATAACAACGACGGTCCTTAAGGCCCCAACTCAAGGACTCTATACCAAGAAATGGCCTAACAAAACCTTTGATATACCCTCCCTGAAACTAACATTTTGGCATACAGAAGGAAAGTAATCTTCCAGCCATCCATTTTCAGCTGCTATGTTAGTCTCAGGGATTGTGATTTTAAAATGACAACACATATAGAATTCCCCACCAAAAACGGGCTTTTAAGTCTTGAGCCTCAAGCTTTGAAGGGGTCACTTAGCAATCCAAATCAGGTCCCTTTGAGACTTTTTAAGATCCATATTCCAAGTTACAAAGGCGTGTTGTATAATGTATGTGGTTTGCTCTCTGCAAGGTCTTATCTCTACACACTGTACTGTAGATTCCTCGTGAATTACAAACCACTTTCAAGATTTGGAATGCAGGTTTACTGCATACATCCCTGACTTATCACTTACATTACATTATTGATGCTTGAAACGTGCCCCTGCAGTCCACTGCCTACGAGCAAACCATGTTGTTTAGGTCTTGCAAAGCTTTTTCATATTCACAAGAAAAAGGGTTTGATGGTTGTTAATCGCAATGATTTATATATATATATCAAGCGGCCAACAATAATATCCAGAATTACTCTCCCCAAGAAGAGACAGCTTGCCAACAAGACCTCCCACAATCTGATATGAACTTCTTGTAACTTTTAACTTGCACATGATGAGCTCAGCCTATTCTACAAGCGCCTAAAGATAAAGACTTCCATGCACACCTAAGTCACAAACTTGAACTCCAATACTACCCACATTGCCAAACTATTGCCGGCCAGGTTGAAGTCTTCCACAAGGCATTTAGACAAAAGTCATGTCCTTCACAAGTACACGAACTTCCCGACTCAATGTCGCCCCTTTGGGATACCTACTGTTTCATAGAAAAGGGCCGCATATCATGAACCGTATCACCATCAAGAACTGATGTGTTTTTGTCCCAGCATTGATGCTGTTTGAGTAGCAGTAGTTGTGAAAAAAAACATTAAACAAAAAAATGGTCATGTTTCCATCATACATAGGTTTACTTCCCATGCAGGCAAGTCCTAAATGCCCCATTAGACTTTTCGCCAGGCATCCCCAACAGGAACACAATGAAAATTGCGTTCAGCACCACCATAAACCTCCCCGCGAGGATTCACCTTATCAAGTTGTGATGGAATTGGGATATCATCCGGAACGGAGGGTTAAAGTTTTGCATGTAATGTATGCATAAACATATGTATATATACACTATGATATACAATATGTATATATATATAATATATATTATCATATATCATATACATGTGTAAAATTGTAAATATCTAAATATACATATGTATGAGGATTAGGTGGATTACAACCTCAATGGGATGCCCAAATTTAAGGTGGTCAAAAATAATTTCAAACTTTTTAACTTCCAATAATCCAATAGAGTTTTTTGGAAAATGCCAGGTCAGTAGGGCATTGAGGAAATCGTTGGTGCAGAATTTCAGGCAGGGTGCGACCCTATGGCCCCATTTAGCCTTTTGATTTGTCAGAAGGCTCTATCCAACATCAAACTGGAACACGCTTTCACAGTCTTTCGGGGTGGTGAGGGCCTTGAGCTGCAGTTTCCTGCCAAGTGGCACGCCACTCCGCACCCAACCAAAGTCCACAGGCAAAACATTGGCCGCTCAACAAGCCTAAGACTTCCTTCAGCAAAGGTTCGCGATGCCAGGTCCCAACCCAGAAGCACCTGACCCTTTTCAGAACGATGAAAAAGTTGTTCATTCTAATCTTGTTTACTTGGAAAACCTTTGGTCGTTGGCTCAAAGCTAAGCACTTTGAGGTTATGATATGCAAAAGAAATCAAAGGAAGGCCTTACAGTATCTTCTTCATCTTCTTCTGAGGCTGACATTTGGACAGCTTTCGATAAACAAGGTTGACCAAGGGGGCAAGCGATGCAAAACAAATATGACGGAAATAAAGAACTAGGATCCACTACATTGTAAATTGCTAATGAGAGCTGATGAATGCCTCATGCTACACATGGCCTGCACCATTGAACCATTCTGGATAGATGTCATCCTTACACGACTTGACCTGAACCTTTGGAAAATTTTATAAATCAAATAATCAATCACAGGTTCATGTGATGTATCACGCCAAACACAAATCCCAAAACATACTGGATAAGAGTTTGCAAGTGGAAGTGAAACCAGTGCCGAAAAAACAAAAAGCATCCAAGTGTCCAAGTCGTAACCATAGAGGTCCTTAGATGCAAAACGACGTGCTACTAGATGTTTACTCTCAATCACTATTTCCCATCTGTGAGCGGGTTGTAACCAGCGTATTTCTCAACTGCCTGGAAACATCCTTGTCCTTTATTTGCAAAAAAAAAACTTGAAATCAGGAGAGGTAAACGCTATGTCACTATGGCTTAGACAAGAAACAGGGCGTGTAAACATGTGACCCCCTTCCCAGCATGAGGTCAGACCGTATAGAATTAATCCCTTTAAGGCCCGAATGACCCATATGGATTCCTCCACCTGGACCTGTTGAGACATCTTCAGTTACATGCAAAAGTGACATGCTCAGGGTCCATGACTCTGGTTTTCATGGCTGTGAAACGGTAGCAGGAATCACACATACTTTACTATCATGTCATGGAAGTGATTTCCAATGAAAATAATACCTTAAGGTTTATTCCATTAAAATAATGCATAAGAAAAACAACATCGCAAAACTTCAACAATTTTCACCGTGAATAGTGTCAATGATTTGTGATTCTTCCTGAACATCTCATAAGTTGTTTTGCTTGGGGGTCATCTGGTTGCATATATATATATATATATGGGTCAAGTGAGGGTGTGCTCAGTTGCATCACTTTCTATCCCATAGAAAAAAGTTCCCACCAGAAAAACCAAGTCTCAATTTCAAAATCCTCATTGGCTGTCATTGTTCCTGCACCAATAGCCGCCATCGCATCTTGTGAGCGAAAACCTCACGAGAAGGTATGGATCTAGGCCACGGTGCCAACGACATTTACAATATAGTGTGAATATGATATATGAATATGATATGAATCAAATGAGGGCAGAATCGGAACCAAAAATCATTGGACTCATCTGACCCACATTACACTGCACTTCTTTTCAGATGTTTCACCTCTCAGCAAAGCTTAATTCCAGCTGCCAAGGATACAATCCTTCGGGCCAAAGCATCTTAGGAGATACTGGGATGAATGGAGTCAATGAGATAGGAAATTTTAATGGACACCTGTAATCAATTCTCACATTGACGAGGTCCTGTCCTGAAAAACAACCATAATAACTCAGGCATACAACATCGAAACATGTGGAAACCATCGCCTAATAAACGTGTTGTTTGCATGAGCTGCCATGAAGCAGCTTGGTGAAAATGTCCACCATGCCACGCCATCGACGCCCACCGGCACCTGTATGCTTACCATCTCGCACACAGGAGGCCCGGAAGCGGATGAACGGAGCGTCCAAATTCCTGCGAGAACGGTGATGGCTGAGATGCTGCATCACCTATCAACGGGTGCAGGATTTCAAGCACCAGAAGTATTGGTCCAAATATTATATATTAGCTATTTACTTAGATATTTGAGCCATTTATATCCATTTATATATCTTAAAACATATCTTCCTCCAAATGAAAGCACAATAAAAAATAGAAACTCCCATAGTGCCATAGATCTTACCAAGGAATGACTCGGTGCTCCAACAAAGCCTTGCCACTTCCATACGGGAATACAAGTGCCTCGTTGGGTCGGTTCTGGTGCCCAACAGAAAAGCTTCTCCTGAGAAAATAGGGAGGGTTGGTTTGGCAGAATCTTGATCAGGGTAATGGCTATGGCACCCATATTGGGGTACCACAACATTTGGGTGTGAAACAATGAAACATGTTCTTCTGGGGTCATCTCACCCGTCTCTCAGTGGCTTACGTACATAAATTGGTACATGGCATGATGCGGGTCCCTTGATTGGGCAGGTCAACAATGGGCTACTTCTGATCGAAATTACATGCAAACAGGACATGGATCATTCGGGAAATTCGTAAGCAAAGGACACGAATGTCTGCATGTTCTTGGGGTCCACACAAGGTGACATGAACACATGAAACCCCAAACGAAAAACAAACCCTTCAATTACAGCTGAAACTTCTGGAGCCATAGAAACATGTTTTACCCAGCCTCTAACAATGAGGGAAACATAAAATAGCACTAATCTATACAAAAAAGTATATAGTACCATGGAAAGAGTCACATTTTTCTTAGCATCACTGAGTACCGCCTCATACAAAAAGCCTTGCAATCGAAAACGTGACTGTCTGGAGTATTCCCTGGGAGTTCAAACCATATCTGTTTCGTGAAGACTACTTCCCACCAAGACTAGTCATTTTCCGCTTACCTGCTTAGATTGACACCATTTGACATTGATTTGTTCCGTGTTTTTTGGGAGTCCCAAATCGGCCCAGTCACGGTGGAGTTCCCGAGCTTTTGTCCATCTGGGAGAGTTTGCAACCAACTCCTGGTGTGTTTTCCAGAACATCCATACATGGCCACCGGCATCACGTGCGTGGAGAAAGGCATTTATATATTTTGCCTCGAAAATTCGTGTCAAAGCTATTTGTCAGCAGCAAAAACATCGTGGCAATCCAATCATACTAGGTTTCTGAAACCGGTAGTAGAATCTCACAACTTGTGTGATCATTGCCATTCCTTTAGAAAAAGTTTTTCAGATGGGTTGTGACTGTAAGTTGCATGATAATTGATACTGATTACAGCTCTTCAATTCCTGCAGCACTTCTACGCATAGATACATCTTGGACCTGAGTCAAGTAGTCCCAATGCAGAAAATCAACCAACCTGGGAAAACCTTCAAATAGGCGAATTCTGACAATGTAACTTGATGTAACTTCTGTGGCTGTATGTCAAAGGTGACGATGGTTCCCTTCACCATGAAAGAAGGTCATAGTGAGTTCGGGAAACGTTCCGGCGTTCTCTTATATATTTCTCAGATGTAGAAATGGAATGCAATGGACATCTATCAACTTCAGTAGAAAATATTGCTAAACATTGGTCTATCAACTCTTGGTGTTTACCTGTAAAATGGGTATACAGCCATTCAGTGGCCGGTACTCACACATATTCATCATAAGAAAGCATAAGCAGTTTGGATCTAGACCTCGATAATCGCCCTTTCCTTGGAATAAACCTGTGTGCAACTCCCTCTCTAAATCCTCTTATAAGTTGCATCATCATTGCAGCTACACCACCAGCCCTCAAGGCTGTCCTCCAGCTGATGTAAACTTCCATGAAAGGATGTTTCTTGACCTGTCACTTTTTCCCAGTTCCAGCGAAGGGCAAATCCTCGAAGTCACAAGTTTGAACTGCACACGGCAGATTCGTGCAATATGTCTGAGTAAATTATATACTTCAACATTTACATGACAAGTTTGAATCAATGTTATATATGCACAATAGGATCCCAATGGATCCCGCAACAAAACCACAATTTGGATTTTACCGCCTTTTGAAGTCCCAAAAATCATTTCACCCATTTCCATTTGCCACACCCTGGTCCACCTCGTCCACTACGCTGGCCATGGCTCTCAATGTTGTCAGCTGCCGTGAGAAACGCTAAGATACCCTACAGGGCTGGGCTGAGAGGTTACAGGAAAACTTATATCAGTGATCGTGAAACACTTATACAACATTTGTGAATGGACTATGGGTTCCTTGGTTGAGGCCATCCTTGTGGTATCATATAGGTCTATATTGGATAAAACAGAAACGAATTCCTCAAAGTCCCAACGCCTGGAAGAGACCAGAATCCATCAAGAGCATCAGCAACGAACGGCGTTGAGTGGTGGAGAAACCATCGAGGTTCAACAATAATTTGCCAACATAGGCTTCACCTCTGCACCGGTGAAGAAAAAAAACGACTCTTTTGAAGGCTATGGCTCAAACTTTCGAGGTACAAAAAAAGACCGCAAAATTTGTCAGACTGGGTGTTGGCATACCTATTATCTGGCAGAATACTTTAAAGCCATAGCTAAATATACTTTGTTCGAAGGAGTATTTATACTTAAAATATCTTAAAATGTTTGTTGCGTTTTTTCAGCTAGTGGCAGACTCGCAAATATTTGGAATCCTAGGAAAAGTTGAGCCTGCTTGGGAGACATGTGTTGCAGAAATACATTAATTACCTTCGTTTCGGCATGGCTAGGTCACAAACAGACCCAACATACTGACCACATCAGTATTTTTGGATTTTGGATAGTTCGGGTGTTGTCTTTTTGATTTTTCCAAGGACAGGACATGCGCAAGAAATCTCTTCTTAAACACCAACCGCGATTGGACGAAGCCTTCTTCTCCGTTTGGCAAGGCGCAGGGCCAGGACATGGCATCCTGCCAGACTGCCAAGGAATGGTAAAAAGGATGAGAGAGGCGTATCCAACAATCTATACCTATTTTCCATGTGTTCATGCTTGCATCCATCCATCCATGTTCATTTCTCTATCTAATCTAGTATATATGCAGTATATATCATATCTATTATATTCTATATTCATATTGGTACAATGCTCTGTGTCTATCAGCACGTATGAAGCCCTCAAATCCAGGCAGGTTTCCTTCTAAACATCACCATCTCCAAGGTATTTGGAGAATGTCTGAATGATTTGGATCAACATGGATTGTTTGCTTTTGACTTTGCATCTGTAGGTGCATGCATTCACCTTCAGATGCTTCCATTCATTTACAACAATTTGGAAACGGCCCACTACTATTTTATGTAGCGTAGCGGGGATGAGAAGCCAGGTGAGCCAGGAAAAAAAACTGGGTACACACACACCAACGGCAAAACACAAATCCAATACTGAAGCTTTTGCATATATTCTTCATAGGTGGCAAAGTTATTCTTGGTATACAGCAAGACTGGTTACTTGGAAGGTTGAAATGTGCTTGTCATTTCTCAAAGGCGAACAAAAAACATGAGCAATGGTGCATAAATATGGACTTTTCAATCCCATGAAGCATGATCCTGCTGGTTGGAGTTGACCAATGTGTGTGTCGAAACATGCTGAAGTTGTCCATCTTTTTCCCCCACCTTTTCAACCAATCCCCACCTTTGTAGCGCTGAGTGCTGTCCAGCGGTGGGAATCAAACACAGGCAGTATCCCCTGAAACCGCCTTAGATATTTTACATGTGCGATGGTGACTACGCGCGAAAAAAATACATGCAAGTACCGCCTAGGAATCCCTATGGCTCTAAATGACCATAGTGTTAGCAACCAGGTACTAAGTACGAGTACCTAAAGGACAACAATCTCCTGAATGTGGACAACACGGAAAGCAATGGTGCCATTCAAGGATTCCCTCGTACATATATATATATATATACATATATATATATATGGATACATAGACTCCTATGTCCGTGGGGGAATGGACCCCATCAGGGCAATCAACAGGAGTGATTACCCATTGCCCCATTGCACATAGAAACTCAATGGTCAAAAAGTCAAATAGTTCGAAATCCTCCTTGACGCATATTACTTACCACTTTGATTTTCACGGCTGAGTGGAAACAAGCTAAACTATTATATATAGTTTGGTATTCTGCCGAAACCACGCTGCAGGTGACTACTAAGTTACTAGGATGTCGGCAATATGTTGCAATTGTTCTGAGACCATATTGCTCTCGTGAGTCTTGGAACACCCCAAGTTTCATTTCCTTGCAACATGTCACCAAAACTACCTGTGACTGTGTCACTGCACTGCATTGAATAAAACACTCTTGTCCTGGCGTAATGTGTTCAACAGCCAAAGTTGAGTTTGTCTAGATTGTAGAGGGTACTACTGGTAATGATATGTTCCCATGTTTGCTAGAGATTGATAATTCTCTATGTGAGTCATTGCCAACTGTTAGCTGTTGGCTTCATCTTGCCAAGTCAATCTAGTAGTGACAACAGAAGAAACTTAGGATCTACAAGGCTCTCCACTCCAGAAAATTAGGGCGGGAGGAAGAACCTTTCCATTCCGCGCAACCCTTTGCCATGATTATATAGTGACTTTTGCCCATCAACGCTGTCTCACCAATATCACTTTTCGCCAAGCTTCTCTGTGCGGCGCGGACAAGATGCCAGATTCCTAGTGCAGTGCCAACAACTTCCCATTGATCACTGATCGGATACGTGCGTGACTTGTTGTATGATGTTGCATGTAAGATGTTTGAGTCCAAATCTCCAAGATTTCTTGTATGCGTTAAAGGAACAATTTGATAGGGTTTCGCAGTTTCGCATCATCCCAATCACGGCAAGTGGATGTGGATTCTCAAGGACGCTGTAAACTTCTGCAGCCTGGACCCTCAAGGTAAAACTAGTAGCTAGCCCAGGTATGTTTGTTACCTTTGAGAATGGAAGAGCATCACAGACTATAGAACTACCATCATCTTGTCCACTGCGAAGACATTCTAAAGATAACCGAATTGGTAGATCTAGTAGTTATCGTGATAGTGTATCACCCTAAAGGCTTGAGGTCCAACCAAAGCTAGTCCTGAATTGTGGCTTCTTGACGCATTCAAAGTTAGCATCTTCGACACTGAGCATCTGCCAGCCGAGATACTCTAAGCAGCTGTCACAATGAAGATGTGCCTCAAGAGTTTCCAAACAATCTGTGACTGGCATCGTTGGGTCAATGTTTCGCTCTTGGATGCCCAACTATACCTAAAAGGGATCTCAGAAAGAGATTTCGGAGAACAAAGAGACACAATTGATCAGAATTGACACCAAACAAGCGCTAAAATCCGCTAAAACAAAATCACGGCAAACTTGCTCTTACAGTCACCAAAACCGCAACTATAATCTTTCGCCCTGAGGGCATTGTGGCTTTGCCTAAAGTTTTGTGATATTGACTGAGGTGCCAGGCTGGATATCTAACAGTCAACAGCAGGTTATACGGGTTATTTCACCTCAAGAAACTCAGGTGCAACCTACACGTTGTTGGACAATTGACCGCGCCATTTTTGGTTGGAAAAGGGCTTGTTTTTGAGGGGGTTGACCTTTAAAAATAGGGGTCATTGGGGGCTCTAGGTACATACAATAATTGCAAAGGTTTGGAATCACCAATACTACTAAAAATTCCAGCTGGCCACAAAATACTTGAATCATCATCCCATCAAGTCGGTGGTGATCCCCAGTTTGAGGAAAGTCAATAAAAATACTGTGTATGTCAGCAGAAGTCAAACATCTCATGTACATATGGGAATTTAATGGAGTATGACTGACCTCATCGAAGGTAAAAATCAAAGCAATCTTCCCATCCCAAATTCCTTCGTCAGAAGTTTGACCAAAGTTGCTGAGTCCGGAGTAAAATGCTGATCCAAGTGCTTTCGCAACACCTGCAAGGCTACATCTTCCAAGCCTTGCGAAGCAAGAAAGGAGAGACTATTGGGGGAGGGAGCGAATCTGTTCAGAAGATGGCAATTGTCCAAAACTTGGGAAATTGGAAACTAAAATATCTTCTTGTATATACAGCAATTGAAAGTGTCCATTTGCTAATTTCTTGATGTACATCTGGGATCTGAGGGCGTCAGCCCTAAATGAATTGGTTTCGTTTCCAAATGGATCATACCCAAAGGATCTTGGACACCCCCCTGACAAGAGCTGATCTTGTAGTAGTTCTCGGACTTGATTTTCAACCAGAAGTCACTGTAGTGGTGTGGAAATCAATCATACTCTCAATCAAGGGATATCCACATCCATTGGTTTCGATATTGGGGAACTCAAACATCACCATCTAAAACCCAAACACCTAAATTTTAGGTGTTTGGGTGTTGGTAAAGTAAATTCCTATTTCACCAATATGTCCAATCCCACTCATGACCTTTTCATGACAATTTGTTGACACAGAATTCCATGACTGAACAAGCTTATCGACCACACACGTGCCTCGTGCCAGCAGCAGCAACAAGACTGGACCTCCGGGGGAACAAAATGCATCATGGCTTTGACAACCTGAAGCATCCCGAATCCTCCAATGACTTGCTGGGAACGTGTGCTTTCAAGCCGAGTCCAAATATCTCTTCAGAAGGTTCACCCCTGAAAGTTGTCATGGAATCTGGAAATGGACCTCTAGCTATAAGGAATTTTGTTTTGAAATCATGATTTTTCAGGCTACAATTTCGGGACCCTAAATTTATTGAGAATCTGATTAGGCAGCAACACAGCTTCACAAACCTGTCCGGTCTCCAAGAATGAACAGTAAAATCAGTCAACTGCCAAAATATTGGAGCCAAGGTTCTCAGATTTTCCCACTGATTCTCAAAGTGGTGCTAACTTAAATTCAACGATGGAAACAACAATTCTACTCTATTTCACACTCCCTTGTTCTGTCTTTTTGAGAAAAGAAGTTTCACAAACATGCACGGACTAGATTTACAAGATTGATCAGGTTCTTTCATATTTCTTTCGTGGTATTTCCCAATCCCGAGAATCCCCACAACAGAAGATACAAAAACATGTGCGTCCGCAGTCTTGGCTGTCAAACTCCCCTAGAAACACCGAGTTGTAGCTTTTTTGGTGACATCTACACGTCCAAATGACATCAAGTTTGATATACAAGTCCAAACTCAACCAATCTGAGCCGTCTTTTTCATGTCATGACCAATCTCCCGCAGACTCAGACCAAGAGACCATCTACGGACCAATCGCTGGGTGTTGCCATTTGCATTCAGCAAAGGTTTACTGGATGGCTGGCATGTGATCGAATCATTAAGGTTCACCTAGATAAATTGAGCCATGCTAAACGGCATAATCAGTTAGAAGGGCAGTTTTTCAACCAGAAGACACATATGTTCTAAGTTCTCTGCAGTTTTGGGGGAGAATTGTGACTTCGGTTTGCAATGGCAAGAGCTGTAGGAAAGAGAGTTCAACATAACTTCACGAACCGTGGTATTGTTCAGGGAGCTGATCATAGCTCATCTAATTGTGGCTGCTGGGTGAATATTGCACCAGGCCATCTTCTTCAAAGCAACCTGCTTAGCCCCCTTGACTGAATGGCGTCATTGTATCAGTATGGGTGTCAACAATTGCACTTTGTTCGTAGGTTTTGTTTTCAAGTTGACATTCCTGAATCACTCGCCGTCTCTTTGAACCAGTCCCCACGGCGGTTCAAAAGCGTCTGGGAGCCAAAGGTGCAATGGCGATCGGAAAAGGTTGTTTCACATGCTGCATACTTGAGAAGTGAAAAAAAAACATCCATCCCATCCCATATTGCTGCATTAGGTTTCCCACAACTGATTCTACTACCCTTTTTTTAGAACAGGATGGTGTCAAGGGTCAACCAAGTTGGGTTTTGGTCCAGTGCTCCCTTGTCCAACTATTCATTGCTGTCATTTGGGTTGGTGTTTTGGAATCCTGTGGATATCCCGAAGTAACAGCAACAATCTCTGACAATCCCGTTCATATGCACATGGCAGGGATTCCCATTCTTCCCATCCCCGCCTCTACATGGAAGGCTTCAGCTGATTCCACCTTCGCCTCCGAACCGCCTCCGCGATCATGCTACAAGGCCCAAGGCCCAAGGAATGGGTCCCACAAAATGCCCCCAAAAAAATGGCAACCTTTTTTTTCGGGAAAAACATCAAAGGAAGGGGGCATCAACTTTTGGAAAATCAACTTTTTAATTGATTCAATTTTTGGGCGTTTGGAAGTTGAATCAATTTCAACAAAAGTACACCTGATTTCATCTCTTTGCGAGGAGCTGTACTTGAAGGGATGATGATGTGACAACTGGCTTGTAAGATGGCTGGAGCCGCATCCTCCAAACTGCTGGATAGAACGCTCTTGTCAAAACAACAGTTACTCTAGTTGGTGGCTTCAACCCAATTGAAAAAATATTAGTCAAAATGGGAATCTTCCCCAAATAGGGGTGAAAATAAAAAATCTGTGAAACCACCAGCTAGTTATTGCATTATTGTGGCACAACAAACCAGCAAATCGCAAAGTCAAAACACTACAACCATACTTAGGGTAATTGCGATACTTCAGCAAACCAAATTTTTTGGGAGGAATCTCCTACTAAAATTACTAAACAGCTCATGTGGGGTGAGGCCGCGTGACATTACTATAATTCAATCAGCTTACATACGGATAGACATGTAACTATAAATACAAACATAATGTCGAGTACAAATAAAGGTATACTGTACTCATTCTGAAAATATATCATATATAAAAACCCTTTGCGTGATTGCACGATATGTCTAGATCCTGCCAACCCTTCAAAACACAAGCAAATTCGCACCATACCCTTATCAACCACCTCACATTCCAACCATTTCCAAAGTCACCAGCCTGGAGTACCCGCTGCCAACGTGCAGGTCTGCACCAAGCGTCCTAGGGATGTTTCATCCAAGCGCACTGAGAGGTCTTCTAGTCGCACCTGACTGTGAAACCGCCACGCCAATCCCATTGTGCCACGTTTTGCTGTTTTAAAAGGTGGGCATTTCTGTCAAGTTGTGACCTTGATTCACTTCATGTTGGAAGATCTTTTGAATTGGAAAGGATTCAGGTGGAATGTTTGGGTTGAAACTTTGGTTCAATGTTTGGGGTCTTTCAAAAATACCATTGAGGAAGGATTTTTGATGATTTTTGTCTGGAAAGATCGACTCAACTCCAATCTCTTGAATCTTGACATCTCAGGTCCTAAAAATACCTCCCAAATGCGTTGAACCAATAGAAGTTTGGTATGAATCTCTGTTGATAAACTGTTACATCACCCTTTTCATGCGGTGCCGATTGGGACCCAATATGAATTGGATCTGCATCTACGATTCCTATGGAGAACTATATAGTTGAAACTAAGGGGGTCTACTTGAATGATCTCCGAAGTTAGCTAAGGCAGCTAAGCGGTTGATAGGCAGGTTACATTCCATATATATAGTACAATCCTCCAATCCTCCTAGATGCCTCCTGTATATGGCTCATCTCCCAGTTTCGAAGAGCATTAGTTCACCTCACATCATTACTATGACCTGACATAGAAAGAAAACAACTTTTCTTGGACTCTTCGTTGCTTGGAACGCCTACGGCCTAGAGACTTGTCGAAGCCTCAACGTCCGCGCCTCCAAATGCGTCACCGACTCTTCCGTCTCTGGACCGTCCTCAGGATGTTGTGGAGTAATGTTTGATGCGTGCAAGGGTATTGGATCAGAAAAAAACAAAAAATAGATGTGTCAAAACAATAATTGGGAGATCAACAAACACATTCTATACTCCCACCAAAAACCAAAATAGCCCCTGTAATGAGATGGTGGGAAGTCTACTTTCCTGTTGAAATGGTTGGAATTCCTTTTTACATGTTACTGTTTGGGTGTGTAATTCGGATCAAACAACCTGGTACAACACCAAGCATCCAAGGTGGACACGGCACTGAAGCCCTGCAGGGAAGCCAGGGTCACGGTCGCTGCCTTGCTGAAAGCGAATCATGCAGGGAAGTGTGGTATCATGTGGTACCAGTACCTTGTCACCTTCTCTATACCCTTATATTTGATGTACATCCTTCTGGAAACAACCACAATGACTAAAGCACCCCCATGCCCTATTGTTAATCCATTTGAATGGTCACCGAAGCTTTTATCCAAGACTTGAAAGGTTGAGAGCTACCAGCCGCCTCTGGTACATTCGCAGAATCTTTGTCTGCACCTGGGCAAGAGGTTGGTGGCTGCCTTGTGTAAAAGTAAGGAAGCACATGGTGGTCCCGTCATGGACAATAAAATCAGGATAAGATGGTTCAGCTACTACTGTAATGGTCTACCAGCCCAAAATGGGTGTTACCTACGTGAATTCCAGGCGATCCAGGCGTGACAGCTGTGACATGTGACATGCACTTGTTCTGCGCAATGGTTCCGCAAAATTGATGCAAATTCAAGCTCTCTATCACCCGTCACTTGTTTGCTCAGATGAGGTTGCAAAAACATTCTAATCAGCCCATATTGCACTCTCTATACTGTCCATATTACATTGATTTTTAATTTGAATTTGATCTTCCCGAAGCTAACAACCCAATGTTGAAGAATTTCAAAGAAAAATATCATCCCTGGCCTCCTTCATATCTCTCACTTGATCTCCACTGTTTAGCTTCAACACGGAAAGCACTTCCATCCCGCAACACCAACCAACCTTGTGTCAAACACACCGAGGACAACTGCAGCTGTGCCAAGGCCGTCGTTGGATCTAACGACGCTGCACCGGGCAAATGCCTTGAGAAAAATGCATCTTTGAAGAAATGATCCAATGAAGGAGTATGAAGAGATATTTAAAAGAAACCTCTCGCTGAGAGGTCTACTTGATGATTAATTTTGGAACGTAAACTACCACTAATGACTAATGTTTCAGGAAGTACTTGCAAGTATTTGGATCCATGGAGGTTTGCATCTGTGCCCTGTTTTTGATTGTTTTGGAGTCAGTGCACCATTTGTACAAAGTATAGCTGCAGGCCCCAAACTGTAAGGACAGCTGAGTCTTCGCTATTGGATCATTGCCACCCCTCTGCTCCACATGTTTGACTATGACTCCAGAGAGATCCTGGAATCGCCACTTATCACTATACCGCAACCAAATGAGTTAGATTTTGCTTTGAGGTCCAAAATTCTTGACATCGAACCATCTTAGCCATGCTGCGGCAATGCGCTCGACAGAAACACGGTGGTCTCACACAGCAGGGATGTCAAGTACGCCTCCAACCCGCTGGGGAGGTGCTCAGAAGGTGTCTTGTGAGGTTACGCATGATGATGAGGAGGACGACGACGACAAGGATAAACACATAAACACATCATAATTATCCGCCAATGCACCCTTGAAATTCTGTTTCAAAAAGCCTCTCCCTTTCCAGAGCTTCATTTCAATGTAATATGTTGAGTAATATATACTTACGTAACAACAATCATTTCAAAGATAAAGCACCTCATCCAAAGCCACCCGTTGTTCTCGCCATTCGCCACGCACAGGGCCCACATGAAGCTCAAAAGGTTGTAAGGAAATGGAAAAACCACTGCAGCACAATACAGCCTGAACACACGGATATACGGGATATACGGCTTGGTTTGTGAAATTCCTTAGGGTTTTGGTATTTGGAAGTGACGTGGAATGTAACTTCAATGGCATGTAAATGAAGGTTTGGAAATACCATGACATGCTGGATTTCAGAGCTTCGTGACCGACGCTGAGGCCCCTTTTTGTGTCTTCACCGTAGTTTCACCCAGGTTATTGTTGGACATGAGTTCATTTCAGGGGTATAAATCATCTATTGGTAATCAAATGGTAATCCAAGCATTCAGTAGAAACTCTAACTGGTCTGTTTAAAACTAGATCCAATAAGTAGCAGGAATCACCAAATCATCCTCCAAAATTCATCCAACATGGCCTGTGTGATGCTTGGCGCCGCTGGCTCCGCATCCACAGGTCCCGCAGCTGGCGGACGGCCAGGAGGCGGCACGGTAGGGTGCAGGAAGGGATGGATCATCTCCTGGCGAGTTCCGAAAGCACAGAAATGCATACAGTTTCGTTGCACTGGGGTGAAAGATCTCACTATCACAACGACAAGTCTTTGGGGACAAGAAATCCAGTTGTACTATGTCGAACGGAACATCCAAGTAGGATAATTTGGCCGAGAACTTATGACGGATCAAGTTTGCAAATGGTTTGGAGTGCCTGCTCTCCTCCAAGACATCCTATCATCTAGCCGTTCACTGTTTCTCGAAAATTCCTGTCCCGGTTTTGGTACCAGGTACCATTTCTCTTGTCACAGCAAAAGTCAGCCATTGGGGTTCAAGCATGTTCAGCCACACGACCAAGTCAACGTTCTTAGCGATCATAAAGAAGGTGGCTGTTTGTGATCAAAATGTGATGCCGCCAAGCTGGCGGCGATGGCATTGAATACGTTTATGATTCCAGTCGTACCCATCCTTCATCCCTACGCAACGCATGCGATTCGGGTCCTTTGAAAAGATGGCATCCATTTTGCTGTCCCTGAACTCACTATCTCTTGGATTGGAGTGAATTGTGGTATATAGACATCAAACAAAAATAAACACATTGTGTGTATGTGACTAGTTTCCCCTCATAAACGACCCACGGGATCGATGTCATTGTCACATCTAGTCCTTCATTGCAAAGCACCAGGAGGGTTCTATGGAGATGCAGGGACGAGCCAACTGCACCGACAAACGCCAAAGACTCGGGCCCTGGACAGTGGATGTTTTGGGGCAAAACTTCAGGAATCTGTGGTTGCGGAAATGAATAAACACAAACAATAGGATTGATAAGATATATGTCTGCAACATGGTACATCTGAAATGATAGTTTGCTAAACCAACAACCCTTATTAGAAATATTAGTTTCCTCTTCCCCATGTCTAACGGTTGAAAGCTTGGCCAGTGGCTCAGTGAACCAAACTTTCGAGAGTTGTGATATGTTGCACCTTGGTGGTGTAAGGACTCTGGGATGGACAGGACTATTCCTAGGAAAATGCTGTCTTCGCTTCATTGAATGCAAAGTGCAACTGAAGTTATCTGATTGGATGCAATGCTGTCAGCTGGCGTCTGAAAACGCTCACCCTTCAAATTTTCAAATTGAAGCGCGACAGGCAATAACGACTGTTCGGACACGGTGGACTCTAGTAAAGCCACCGTCAAGTGCTTCATTTCAGTGATTGAGAGCCAGCCCTACCCGACTGCAAACTTATGTGGCACGATGGTCCACTAAGGCAGTAGTTGCTTGATAGGGACTCCCAGAACTGATCATTCATCATTATGTAATGTTCGCCCTATGTCACTGGATAGTTTAGTATGATCCGGTATAGATAGTGAATAACTTTCTTTAAATGCAGAACACGCCTTTCAGTAGACGGCCAATCAGCATAGGTACACGATTTATACACAAGTAATTATCGATTCATACATCAAATACATACAAGAATAAAAACAACATCATATATAATATACACAAAAGTATCAAACGTAATGTAACTATATGTAAAACAAAATATACATGACCAAACCACCCTACCCCATCCCCATCCGACCCTTTTTGCCTCGGTTGGGTGAGGACTTTTGGGAACGGACTCGGCATCCGAGTCCTGAATCCATCGATGACAGTGACAGTGATGCCCGGTGATGGATGGTAAAGTACGACATAGTGATATGATGTTGAGTGATATTGCCCCCACATGTAACATAATGATTTTGTCATAGGATCTTTACCAAAAGTTTATGCAATCCGTTCATGTAACATCTATTTTGACGGTGATTCATTTCCCAAAAACAAGCCAATGTCGCGAGCAAAACCATAGCAAAACCTGAAACAACTTAAGCCTTCCATGAATTCTGGCTATGAAACAGGTACTGTATGGTACTCAGCCGTATGAGGCCTCAGATTCCCCCCCAAAAATACATGTTTAAGCAGTGGACTTTGGTAAGCCTGTCTGGACATTTTTAGGGTTGCACTTTTGGCCGGTTAGATGCGACTCGTTTGCAGCGAAGGAAGGATTGCCTGAGGTTACCCAACGAATAGATCCCGACATTCATGTGGACCACATGTTCACGAATGTTCTACGCATATTCTGCTCTCTGGGGCATGAGAAAGTATTGTCATGGCTCAACCATTTCTAACAATGACCACTCAAATGAGCGGGAACCATCATCACAGCCAAAAGCTGAAGAAAGCACGCTTCTCCCTAAACTTTATACAATTCCTTGCAACGCTTCGGGTTTAGGTTTCACAAACCTTGACTCAGTGTTTAAAATGGCCGCAGAGCCCAGCCCAAGACCTCTCCTCATCACTCTCCACGTCTTTGTCGGCAGATCGTGGACAAAGCACTTCGGTTGGTACGGTCAAGAAGCCTATGCGCACCTGGGCAGTGGATTTCTTCCATACTCTGACACACACACACACACACAGGACACTTCAAATACCTTTGTACTAAAACAATCCGTACCGACCTGTTAGTGGCGGAGAAAACATTCTGAAGCATAAACATGTCGTCAAAAAAAGGCTATGTACATCCAAACCATCACCATAGATACGTAAATGAACACAAAGACATAAGACTTGCTTTTAAGAACAGTTTGAGGGAGACATATTGTCAGGTACATTCATTATCATTCATTGTGCCATCCAATTTTGCTCCTGTTTGGGATCCCATATGTCTAAGTTGATCTTTGAATGAAAGGTAATGGCAATGGCAGCGGCTTGTCGTGTTTGTTGTTGTGATCACCAAGCTCTGCACTATCCTCCATTGATGCAGAGAAACATCATACATAATTCTATTAGGAGTCCATGGAACGTAGGAACAAGGGTAGCAATCTAAATTGGAATCAACAAATTTTTGAAAGATCTACATCACACAAAAAATCATAAGTAACTCATTAATCACGAAGTTTTCTGACTAGAGTTGTTAAATACCCTATAGACCAAGTTGACACCACGACTCCCAAATCATTTCCAGGGAACCGCCGTCTTACCATCGGTTTCAGTGGTCACAGTCACCTCCTGGATGTGGATTGATATGTGGGATGTAGTTGTAAGTTGCTACAAGTGGAAGGCTAGGCAAGTTCATGATTCATTGACTTGCACACCTGGGAAATTCTTACAATAAATAGTCATAGTCATATCAATCTAGAATCATAATCTATGTGTGTTCAAATCTTGACCAGGATGAAAGTAGATGGGAAAACTCCAAAAAGGTGTCTATAGTTCAGTAGTGGGCCCATTCAATACATACTAGAGCAGTGCTAGACCTCATCTGAGAGTTTACTGTGTTCTCCTTTTGGGATGCTTCGAGGTCTACACATCTGTTCACTCAAGATAAAATAGAAGCCCTAATGTTGGGTGCAAATGTATCCAGGATCTTTCACTGATTGAACAATTTTCTTTGCCCAGCACACCTCCCCCCCTTCGAAAATATATAGCCATGCAAACATGATCAAGATCACGATAGTCCAACCTCAACTGGTAGCAACTGGCACTGCTAGATAGTGAACACCATGTATTTCATGACATCCTCGCTGAAAAAAACAAGCAAACATGCACAATTCATCTTGGCCAAAATGTTGGTACAAGGAGAACAAATATTAATTAGGACAAGGCATATTGACAAGGCATATCTATTTAGAAGATCAATGTAATGAAGGTCTATTTGCGTGAGTTTACTATGAGAACAACCAAGTTCCTTGGAAATTTGTAGAACAAACTACCAAACATACACATCAACAGCAACACGCATCCTATACCTCACTCAATTTAATCTCAATTTAAACTTTGGCGCCCGGCCATCATTCCAGTCCTACTCTCCCCAACCTCCAATCACCATGACTCAGTGAAAGCTAAAACTAAAAAGGTACTTCCTGAGTTTCAGTACTTTAGCCCTGAATTTCCACCATTTTCATCCATTTTCTGCAACATCTTCATATTTTCATATATGGAGCTTGTTGGTACAACCAGATTCCATATCTACCGAAATATCTTCAAAACCATCGCCGACCTTTGAGTTGGTCACTCGAAAGCCTGCAGGATCGGTACACCAGGTGAGTTTGTCCGTGAGCTAACGAGTTAACCCGCCACATGTAGTCTTTGGAGTCTTAGATATCAAAGGTAGCGCAAAAGTTCAGAAATAAACAGTACCAGTACCATGTACCATGGTGGTTTCTCAACGTAAAATGGAATCAATTGAATAACCTTTGCTCAAGTTCAGGTGACTTGTAAACTAATGAACAGCACCCACCATCACCAACCAACATCATAAGTGAGATGAATACGAGTGAATCACGATACGACACTGAATTCGACAACCCAAAAAGTCTGATCATCTTGCTGGGATTCTCCTGACTATAACCTCCTGTAAGGGTGAGGTCCTTGATTTTGGCAGCCTTGAAATTCACCCAGCTACACCGGATCGTCTGAGTCTATCAGTCTTCATCTCACACAGACATACACAGACTATGTGGAGCTGGCAAGCGAACCCTAAAACTATAAGTCTATGAATACAGACTCTGCACTCTGCACCCCGCCCAAGCTAACAAAAAGAGCCCAAAAGAAAGCTCTTCGAGCTCCATTGATGTGATGCCAAGTATCTCTTGTGTACATGGGAGCTCATGGAGACCATTTGAGTACAACCATTTCCAAACATGGAACCATCGACCACGGCACCACGCCTGAAATGCCCAAGACATCGTGCGATGGAGGTGGAAACTCGCCAACGAAACGGCGCCCAACCTGCCGTTTCGGCCCGTGGAGGAATCTACATTAACCTGGTTCATTGCTGCAGAAAAATATATCTTGAATTATCTTGGATCTTTACTGGTTTCAAGTTGCAAGAAACAACTTCTATGTAGACTCCAACTACAAGTCAACAAAAGACACGGAGCGACGCAACTATTTCAAACTTGATGCCGCATACTATCATAGTAGTTATCCTCATAAAATTCCTGCATTTGGTTGCATGGTGATGACAGATCACACTATCCACCTTACTATAGACATCGCAAGCAACAATGATTTCAACAAGTATCAACAAGTGGTACTTTCATAATGAGCCATTTCATAATCCTTATTAATCTTGGTTAGAATACAAGAATTGAAAAGCAAATGGCACAGTCCCTCGATACTGATTGATATGGACCCATTTACAAACCTACCTTTTGGATCCTTTTGGCATCTGTGCTATCTATTTTGACCTCGACTCAAGGGTCTTCAGCTATAGTTAATCATATAGAAATAGCCAATCTATGCAATTTTTTGTTGTTGAAACCGATCCCCTTAACTTGCCAAGATTTTGTGACTATCATTCCGCTGTGTACAAAAACTGCCAAGCATCCATGGCATCTCCAATCCAACATCCGCCACAATGCTATCTTTCTAATATCCATTTCTACCCCTACTGAAATACCATAAAATCATACAACATCCATCTGAATCTTGCCAGCTGCTGCCAACTATTTTCTTGCTCCCCAACAAACGACCCACACCCATCAGCACCTCAATCCATGAGGCCGCGCGGCTCAAACTCGTGGAATTCGCTTTGGAATTCGTGCGAACTGGCGAGCTGACCGGCGATGGCAGTTGGATAAACTGAAATGATTTCACTCCAAGGAAGCGTGCAAACACTATGAAACAATGATATGTTTTTTTGGGGATGTTTAAAACTAAAGAAAGAGTTCGAAACAACTACCGAGCGGGCATTTTAAGAAGAAGCTGCTTTTGGTCTTCTGTCATCTTGGGGAATTTCAAACCTCCTTAAACCCAACACAAAAGAAGTGAGTAGTGGTCATGTGTGCCTGGGGTATCCTGGGGTGCCATTCAATCATACCAGTTGCAGATTTATACAAGGGAGTTCATGGAACTCTTAGTACTGATATTACTAGACTTTGTGTGATGTAATCTACTGGACCTTAGTATCAGAATCACATGGGCAAGTCAATTTGGTCCCAGCTTGTTGGAGAGACACAATCACTCCCACAAACACGAAGGAAGGAAGAAAACAGCACGTTACCCTTTAAATGTCTATATTCCACAGTCACCCCTTTTTGATTCACGTATTTAGAGATCTGTCGTTGATGAATGGCTCAGAATAAGGCTAAATAAGGCTATCCATCTACATAGAGTACATTTCTGCTCCCCTTGAAAGAGTGCAACCAATAGAGCAACACATCACGTGTCGTCTGAATGCAAAACTGATAGAAACTGACAACTGATAACTGATAAAATGTGCCGACTATCACATGAACTTCCACCGATTTGTTCCGGTTAAGTTTGAGCACTTAACCAACCTCAAACTTCTGCAACAAAGTTGATGCGCGAACATCTCAAATATATTGGAACTCCATCGAATGGGAATGTCTTATGTCGTATGCCACCAATGATATGATATTTCACCAATCTGGATAATTTTATTAAAGTGGAATTGTTTGAACCAATTTGTATAGATTCCAATTGAGCTGTGTTGAAAACCTCGTGTGATTTTGTTCTAATCACATGGAATTTCGCAAAAACCTTTCGCCACTCTTTCGCGAACAATTTTTTTCTTTCGCGAGGATGAATCTAAAAAAACCTCTTTCGCGAGCTTTCGCGGCGGACCTTGCCATTTGACGATGAAGGAATCGCAACCCTTCATCAAAGGCCTAACATTAAACACGTGGGACTTGATTCATCTACTTGACCCTAAGGTAGCAGTTTGTGAGAGAAGAGCTTGGTTTAGGTACCTCAGCTTTCGCGAAGCTTTCGCGCAGCTTTCGCCACACTTTCGCGGATTTCGGGCGATATCTGATGTGGGGGGAACAACGTGTTGGTGTGCAAATATGAAGATGCATTTACACAACATAACATGTAATTTCATTTTACGGCATATATATATATATACTCAACGTTGCTTTCGCAAGCTTTCGCAAGAGAACATTATTACAAACTCTTTCGCAAATCTTTCGCAGCCAGCATTTCAGCTTTCGCGGAGCCATCTGACATTAACGTCCTTACTACTCAATACATGAGTGCTTTTCGTCACTGCTCAATTAGCTAGGCTATATCATCGATTACAAAAAAATTCATCACCTTGCAGGTCACTTGGATCCCACTGACTGCGCCGCCTGCTATCGGCTGTGCCTAGGAATGTGCTCACGCTAGGAGTCTCGCTTGTGATGAACATTCCGTCAGAATCAGTGATTATAGTCATGGTGATCGTATTGTAACTTCACAACCCAAAACTCCAAAAACATCCGGTACACCAATTTTCCACTCACACGTCCTCACGTGACTGGTGTTTTCGTGATTGATGACGCCCAAACCCAATTATTTTTTTGTTAGTTGAAAGATTTTGAAAGCCTGATTACAGAAAAATAAGAGTATGTTCTATCAAGTGGGTTTCATCGTAGTTTTGGTGTCTGGATGTTCTTCAAAGGAGAGAACCTGGAGTTGGCTACAGTGAAACAAACCATACAAAAAAGGAAAACTCCTTGAAACAACAAAAACTTGGCTGGCCGGATCTACATAGTAGGGAGTTGTCCGCGCATACTACTCCTAGAAGGATGATGATAGTAACAATTCCAACCCTCTAGAAAGTAGGGACGGAGTTTTTGGCCATTTACTGTACTAAAAATCTTAAAACTTATGATCCAATCTACACGTTTCGGTCATCATGTTACCGGAACTTCCCAACAGACTCATCATTTTGTGGTGAGGTTTGTCTGTGATATAATTTACCCAGATTTCTTAGACTTCTACGGAAGAAGTCCTGTCAACTTGTCATCCAATGCAACGGGGATGCCACTTTCATCATAATATATATATATATATTTACACATCATAAAAGGCAAACATCAACCAATGGCCGTGTTCCTGCTGGTAACGGTTGTCACTGTTTAAGTTTAAATCCCAAGGCCTAAATTTGACCAGAGTTTAAACTTCTGCACCAGTTGATGTTGGTAGTTTATCCCATCATTTACAGGGTTTTTATACATCCCAGGTGGTTGTTTGGGATTTCGGAACCATCAACAGTAATTGCCAGGTACGACCATGGGAAACAGCCGAGAAGCTCCAGGTGAATTGCTGCTGGCAGAGGGCAACACATCCTCCGCCTGCCGGAAGGTGCCCAAGATGACTGCTAGGCATCTATGTCTTGGTAATTTATTCCTTGCTATATGTTTACATACATGAAGTTGTAGTATTTTCAGAGTATATACAGGTATGTAAACAGATATTCAACCTCATGCAAAACACAAAAACAACCCTCAAGATTTCCCCCATCCATCCAACAGGTTAGCTCCTGTAACAACCATCGGTGACGCACCTCCAGGGGATCTCGTGCCAAGTTAGTTCCCCAACTCAACGCACAACGTGGCGCATTGGTCGCTGGGATGTGAAGTGCTGCATGGTGCAGCTCTAAGGAACCTGTGGAACATCCACTGCTGGATGGAAGATGAAGGGATATCCTCCCTGAAAAACTAACATGACTTTGGAAAATCCCCATTTTTGCAATGGGAGATACATCTTCTTTGAAAAAAACGAGAAAAGTGCCAAGAACATCCATCCATCTTACACTTACTTCCGGCGAACAAATCAAATTCAGCTGAGCACCCAAATCAAATTAAATGCAACTAAGTATAAAATGATGGAAGAGCTGAAACCCAACCAAGAAAGACAAATCTCTCATACGGTCTGTATTTTACATGGAGTTGGTCAAAAAGACGGACTGTAGAAACATTAAGAATGGAACATGAGCGAAAGTCCTTGCAAAAACTCGACATGAGCATCAGTTGAAAACCCTCCTGGGCATAGATGATTCAGGCAGAAATAGGCGCATATGTATGTATGTATTTGATGTATATATATTTACTAATATACAGAATACTCATACTAATAACTTTTGTATCACCTAAGCCCCTCTCCACAAAAATATCACCCGGGATGAATGATTTGGTGAATGTGATATTGTTGCGCACCTTCCACAGGTTCTGCAGATCCGGCCACAGGGGACCTCAAGGTTCAAAGAACATGACGATGTGTTGAACCAGGAAATTCATTAGGCTGCTACTAGCCGTAGCCAGACAAAGATAAAGTTGGGTGGGGCATCAACAGGAGACCTTCTGGCATGATGTCAATGATGTTGAAAAAGTACCCCAACGCTGAGTCTGGGAGAATGATTTCAGGATTCTGCAAAACTACAATAATATACAATTGGTACAGAGAGCTATACCTTGGATTTGCAAAGAATGAGATTAAACTATATAGTACAATTTTTTGGCAAATGATTCCCACATCTTTGTTTCAATATGGCAGAATTTGTAAACAAAACTTCAAGCAAATCCATGCTATATTACGAGAGTAAATTAAGAATTGAGAATCGAGTAATGGATCCTATGGTTTGAAACATTTTGGTGGAACCCCAACGGTTGCGGTTTCGTCTGCGACGCAGGTTTGATTGTGCACATCGTCTATCCCAAGGGTACTACATAATTTTGTTAATGTCAATGTGCATATACAACTCTAGATAGATCTGCTTCTATATCTTACAATTAAGCTCAATTTGGCGTCTGTTTAATTGTATACAACTATACATGCATTCAATCAATTATGCAATTCAATTCAAACAGCTAGACCACAAAATTCATCCCAAAGAAGCCAACACCTTTAGTTGGTATCCAGAGTCAAATTGAAACTCTTCCGGCAGCACATGCCTCAACAATGCTTGAAACGCCACGTCAGATTGCTTCAAACGCCAAGCACCTTTCCCATTCCCTCGCTGTGGTGCCGAAGGACACACCCGCTGCAGATAGGCCGATCAAAGACCAGGTGCAAAGCCAACCTTGGGGCAGGTTGGCTGGCTTAGGGAATTCACGTGAACACTACCAGCTGGTGCTTGAAACATGATCTGTTCAAGAAGGAAACATAAGTGTACCGTTCAGGTATCATTGAATCATGTTAACTTTTGGTTTCGGAACTTTCTACCTGCGGCTGCTTCTGTAACGCCGCCTACATTAGACGCAATGACAGGATGTTCTTGAAGCAACTTCCCCAAGCACCCCGTTCCACCCTCAGGCTCCAAGCATGTTTCTCGTAATGCAGCACTTCCTGTAACAGGAATGTTGATCCAGGTCTGTACGTACCCCAAAGGCCCAAAGGGCAGGGCTGGAACCCCTGCCAAGGGTGGATGAAAATACTCATTGCTGAAACATGCCGTTTACAATTTGAGAATCTGACAGTGGTGGTTCCAATCCGACTATCAGTCAAATTGGACATGTTCATTGAAACCACCACCTGGACGAGTACGAATTACACTTCCAGTACTGCCATACTCACAAACCTGATTTATAGAAAAGCTCAAATGAGTAGAAGCATTCATCTTCGGGGTATTAAGGGATCATGATATTTCCAAGTGACAATGATCATCATTCTTTTCACTTGCGCTTGGAATCGGGTGGGGTGAAGCGGGTCAGCACTTGCATTTAGCAAGGCTATCTGCTACCCCCAAAAGAGTCGTGAAACGAACTCAATGTGATTCGTCTTCGTGAAACGTTTGTCAAGTTTATGACTCGCTCAAGTCCATGGGGTGACTAGCCCCTAATGCTTGAAGCGTCCAAGAAGTGAAGGCTAATTCCCTGGGCTCGTGTATGGATTGCGCCGGACGTTCAGAACGTCCATGTTCAAGTTTCGCCCATGTTTCCTAGGCTGGCAAAAAGAGGTTTGCTGTGGCTGATAAAACCAACAAACAGTAATTGATAGTGGGATAAGCGCTTGTCTGGCAGACTTGTCTGGTGCGTCGTGTCAATCTTGTTTTATTTCCCCTTTGGGCTAAGGTCACCTGACATCAAGTTGTCGTATCAACCGATTTGGAAGTCATGATAGTCAACTCTTTGAAGCTATCACCAAGTTATCAAAAGTTATATCAAGTTCCAGATGTACAACGTGTATCGGTGTATCAAGAATAAACACTGAAGACGGATTTCTGTAGCCATAAGCTCTCTCCTCTGACAGCGGAGATCGAACCATTGATCCTTTTGCCACATCTCGACTGAAAGATGGGGTTTTGGTGTTCGAGACAATCAGTATTCCATGAAGCAATGGATGAGGTATCGAGTAAAACAAGAAAAAACAGGTGGAATTCGTTGGAATCTCCTGGTGCTGAGATATACCACATCATAATTTCTTTAAAAAATCTGATGCCAAGGTGCTTCTCCTTCTCTGTGAAAAGCCTCAGTGTAACTTCTAGTTGGCTTGCAGGTATATTACAACCAACCTGGAGTACATAGACTATATATCCAAGTGAACCATGCCGAAGAGAAACTTAAAACATCTGAAAATCTAAAGCAGCAAGACTGCGGGATGTTACATCTACTCTAGATAGGAATCACGCAGCCTTCTGATTCATTTTCGCATGCAGTGTTCAGACTCTTCGATCATGCGTGCCCCATATAGCCCATCATTCCCCTTGTTGTGGCCCATGTCCCAACCACCACACATGAATACCCACCTTAGGTGAAATTCATCAACTTTCATTGTCAAGAGTCATGGAGAAGAATGCTTCTAGTCTTAGGCGGTAGATATCAGCGGTGTCAGCAGATATTGCCTCCTAGTTGATCTTTACAACTCAACAACCAGGCAATCGTTTCCCCGCTTTGAGTTGCCAGGGACAATTCCGGCTCTTCTAGGGGTCGCAACCAAATGTGTTCGCGCACCTGGATGTCACAGAGGAATTTTCCAATAGGTGCGGTGCCAAAATGAAGCGCATGAAAATAGACAAATATCGAGTCAGTTATTTTTTCCATTTGACCAAATTTACAATTTGCAACGTTGTGTCTTGTACTGACCAAACAGTGGCAAACTGACATGGGTCGCTGGGAAATCTAACAAGTATGTCATGTCTGTCGAATTGTACTTACAGTACTTGATGTGGGAAATTGCCAGGACTTCCAGATTTCCAGCTTGCCGTGTGCTTTAGGAGCATGCAAGTAAGTATTACCAAGGAGTCTAGCAAATATCCACATAGTACTAGCGATTCCCACTCAAATCAGCCGGTTGGCAAGACTATGCCGCTTGTTGTATACACCAATAACATGTATTCACTGTAGCTTCAAGTTGCTTACCAGTTATACCTCCACACGAGGTAGCCAAAGAGCAACCCATGTTTTATTTTTTGCGATTCTACCCTTACCGGATTTTCCCGGTTTCTGACTTCAAATCACAGTAAAACCAAAAGGATATGTTCTGAAAGCAACCGCTGCAACTCCCACCCTTGTAGACCTCCAGCACATAGGACTGTTGCTTGGTGAATCCCCAAACTAAAGGCGAAAAAAACACAATTCACCCTTCAAAACATTCATGCCAAGTTGTTGATCAAACAAAACATCATCTCTAAGTCTCTTAGCTCCTCACTGCACTACTCTTCATGGCTTTTATCCTGAACCATCTGGGCTAAACGCCTGGATGGCCTTCTCATCCACATACAGCCGAGATACATAGGCCGACTTCTTTGGAGGATCAATGGCAGAACCTCCCATCTCTAAAGCTTGTCGTGGTGGTGGTACTCGTTCATTCTTCGCCAGGTCAGCACGAGGTTTCCTGACCACAACCGGGCCGAAATGATCAGTGGAAGAGGCCACAGGTGCTAGAATAGTCACCTCAACAAAATAAAAACAGCGTATCAAGGTGGTCAATTTAGAATTCCATTGTGCTTTCATTGAAAGATATTGAACTGTTCCACCATATTTGCGCGTGAAAACTCAGATCCCATGGCTTCAACCGGATGTAGAGCCATGGCCAAAACCTCCCAAATTCAACATCTTTCAACCTTCCTTTTTATCCCACTGACCATCCACCCAACCTGTATTTTCCAATTGCTTTTCGACAAGCAACGTCATATGTCGATGCTCATGAGACTGTCGTTCCAACAAGTCTCCTGGTGGCGCCACAGTGGCCGTCAACGTCGCTGGAGGTCTTCGATTGGGCTGCCGAGCACCCAGCAAATCCTCCGCCCGTGGCGAGGGTTTTATAGAAGCTTCAGTGAGGGGGAAACGCAATTTCTAATGTACTATGAACATCTATGAACAGCAAGACACTATGAACAGTGATTGATGCTTTGAGAGTGGGCTGGACAAATGAACGTCAAGACATTGAACGGAATCTATGTTGAAGCCCGCTCTATAAGGATCTCCAGTTCATATGACATGGTGATCCCTGGATCATCTGCCATGAATGTAGGTTCCTAGTCGAACAGCGGAATGTCCAGCTACATAACCGTTGTACTTGCAACCTGGTACTTGAAAACTCAGATACTTGAATACTTGTGGTTTGACAGAAATCACAGTTTTCGACAACGCAAAAAGACCCTTCAAGTGCCTACAAATGGTTCTCTTCTCCAATAAACTAGCGTTTAGCGGATGTAAGGAATATGACAGTATCGAAACCCGGAAGGATCAAGCAGTCACCAACATGCACATATAGGAGTTGCATCTTCAGCCTCACGTGACTTGTGTGTCATCTCAGTCTACTTGTATAGGGACTATAAACAATTCATATCTCAACTGAAGCCAAATCATTGGGAGAGTAATCATGGCACATGGTAGATCTCTGTAATACTCTATAATATACCGTGCTACATGATGTGAAAAGCCACATTCCGTAATTAAAACTAAATAGATATTCATATAACTCAAACAAAAATGGTTGGAAGTTGGGAGGCAAATTTTGGAATGGCCACTTTCAGTGGCTAATTTAGTTGAGAGGAGAGAAAATAGTAACACTAACAATCATCACCAATTAGACTAATCATCAGAATCATCACAGAATTTTAGTGCCATTGGGGTCATTGGTCAGTTCATCCCGTCCTTCTTGCTGCATCCAGCATAATCATCTTCGTACATGGTGGTGCTGTCCATGGCTGCCATGCTTCCTCCCTTACTTTGCCTTGACAAAGAGCTGGCCAAAGGAGTGCATTGTTTTGCAACCACCATTGCCAATTAGTCAAATATTCTGGGGAGTGTGCTGTAATTAGACCGAATATGTTGCAGCTGCTTGCTGGCAAAATCCAGTTTACAGCACCTCTTGAGGAAGCAAACATGAAAGGACACACCTGAATAGTAAGCAGCAAAGGTGTATTCAAGGGAATCGTCAACCTGAAAACAACCTTGCAAAGTAGCTTCATCTGAGGTGCATGAAAACTGTGACAAATACTCTCCACTTGTCCTACTTGTAGGTTCAATCAAGTTCACATTCAATCTGGAAACTCGCAATCTGGTTTTGCAACTTTTGTATCAGTCCATGATTTCATTTTTCATTCAATTCTGTAGCACTACCACCCTTGCGGTAAGTTTCTTGCTATTACTACTGGTAATATCATGCCTCTTTGGTGCAAAGCTAGCCTGGGTTTCTTGGGATACAACATCACAATAGCCCTGGTGATCCAAGTTTGAGCCCATCCCCAAGTCTATCTTTATAACTATTGGAGTGGTTTTATCCCAGCCAAGATGCTGCCATCCCTGCTTAAAGGAACGCGCCAGATCGGTATTGATCTTATTGTCACCCAAGGGAAGCGGCACATATGACTGCCTGAGATTCCATGTTGGCCAAAGAAATCAAAATTGTCGTTAAAGACCTGCAAATGTGGCCATGAAGAAATTGCATTCATATTTTTTGGCAAAACTGTTTCCATAGAGTAAAGTCTATTTGGGATCATTTAGAACAAAACTTCATGTAATTCTGCTCAAATCATGTACGAAGCGACATGATGATAAGTCCCCCACCCCGCAACAACACATTTGCATGGGTCACTGGTTCACCCAGAATTTGGTTGGTTTCATTTTGAGAAGTTTGTGGAGTCATCCGGTTTTGGAATCAAACAATGAAAATCTCCAACCAAGAGCCGTGGGGATGTGGTCGTTTTGCCGGAAATTATGGGACAAACCCGAAACCAATGACCTCTTTGACGGCTTCAAATGAAGGATATACGTTGCAGGTTATGAGCACCCCCTCCTCTTACCCGGTCATGATTGATGATAAAAAAGTGATGATGCTGATGATCACGTGATTCTATGTTTCCTCCCTTTCCCCGTGGTGGTTGTCCAATTTCTGGCAAGTGACGTATGATGGCAAGAGGCTCGCGTGGTCAAAGGCGCGAAATTGCGCGCCCAAGGCAGGTACTTCGTACTGCCTTGTTTCATGGTGAAAATGGTACCAAAAAAGATGGAGCAAGACGAATATATATATATATATATGTAAATACATAAAGCCTATATCATATAGCAATTTAAATATATTATGTTTATATTACAGGGCAATGCCGGGAATGCCGCCAAACCATCACCAACCTGTTTAAAACTGGAAATTCGACATATTGATTTACACCAAAAATGATGGTTTGGACAATGTATCTCCTTTCAATATTTTCAATTTTGGCTCTATATTTTGTGAATGTTTGGTATCTGAACCTCTGGTGATGCAAGTGTGAAGTATGTTACGGGGATCAATATGTAACGAGATTGCACACAAGCAGCACCCCGATACTTCCGGGAAGACTGCAAACATGGAATCTCAAAATGACCATTGAGAAAAAAGAAACAGTAGGGTCCAAAACCAACATCCGCACGGGTCCTAAAATTACATCATTTTGGGCGTAAATTCAGTCCAAACTGAGTCGCCATCAAATTTGTCCAAGTGACGTTGACCAATGTTGTGCACATTCAGGAAGTTCTCTCCCCGAATCTCCTCTTGTGATGCTTTGTCGGTGGTTCCCAGTGAACTTGAAAATTTGGAGCCGTCATTGATTCGTCGCCTTTTCCACTTCTCCACTGTGCTTTTCAAAACTACTTGAATGAGCCACCCATCTAGAAAAGAAATGTGTTTGCTACCAGGTTCTTATGGGCTACCAGGTTCTTATGGGCTCTAAAATAGCTCCGTACTTCGGAAATATTATGAATCATGTGCAGACATATCTCGCACCCCCATTCCTGCATTATCATTGGCTTCGCTAGGTGTTAATTTAGTGTTTGGCCTAGAGCTGGACAGTGTATTGATTTTGCTTGGTGGTTTTTGGTGGTTTCAGTATCTCACGCCACCTTTTGTGCAGAATCCACGTCAAAATATGGAACAACTCTTCACCGGAAAAAAACAAAAAAAACGAACAACATGCTGTCTCACAACCCACTGACCTAGTTTTCATGTCTGCTCGTTCATAGGATATGCACCTCACACATCCCTCACTCCAAGCTACCAAAACTAGATTAGATCAAATTATTTCAAATTATATCACACTTCAGACCGGCTTTACTAAAAAATATATAAAATTATTCACATCAACTGATATTCAATTGATAATGGTAATTGCCTTTTTTCCCACGGTGACGGAACCTGTGATGATTGTCTCCCAGGTAGAGCCCGATTGCTAGCAGTTTCCTGGGCGTCGCGTCATTGGAGTTCCACTTCCTGAAACTCCATCCATTAGCTTTGGACGTTCACCAACTGAGAAATCACAAAAAAAAATACTGGATTCTCTAAAATCAAATTTTGGAAGATTCCCCAATGATGCTAAACCACCATCAACTATGTGAGCCATCAAGGTAGTGAGATGATAGCACTGCGTTGCAAACAAAAACTTGACAATTGATAACAGAAGTTGTAAAAATGACTCAACGGCGTACATGTGTTAAAGCTAATGGCCTGGATAGTATACGGCTTTACCTGCGTGGTTTGTTTGGATCCCTGAAAAGAATACAACTTCAAACACCAAACGCGAGCAGGTATTTAGAGGATAGGGATTGACATGGAAATGTGTCAGTCAAAAAATCGAATCCTTTGGTAAGGCTCAGCCAGCCACGTTGATCTACAAAAAAATACAAGACACTGAATAAACAATTGAATAAGCCAAAGGTCTTCGAAGAATAAAAAGGAAGCGAATAAGTCAAAAGACCCTGAAATGAAACTATAACCAGCCTGCAGACAAAGTGTTTCTTTTGACCAAGTCTCATAGTACGCTTTTAGCAGCTGGTCTTTTCCCACCGCGTTGAGCGCTCTATGATTTGGGAAGGGCCCCGGTGATGGATACAAAGGCGGCATGGCACTCAACAAGAAGAGCTGTGGAGGAAACTTCTATGAAAGGAAACTTCTATGAATCTCTTGCTCATATGGAGTCAGTTTTTGTTCAGTTTCAGGTGTGGTTCACCTTTTGAAAGAATATTTTTCAGTAAACATGTGATTCTGATTGATGTGAGTTTGCTGGTTTGCTGTTTGAATGTATTTCATAAATGAAACACAAGGAGGTGTGAGGGGATGGTGATAGGATTTTTGGAAACATGATGATTGGTTTCATGTTTCGATTCAACTGACCCTGCAATTGAGCCTACAAGCCCGGCAAACGTGCCAATCCCATGGCCAGATCAACGACGTGCTTCAAATGTTTCGAAGTTAGTGGACTATGCAAATCATGCACAGGACTTAGAGAAGTTAAACTGTAATCATTGTAATCGCGAAAATAACCAATCATCTGTGCAATTTGTTGTACGTCAGATTCAAAACAAGTCAGTTTGTATGTCTACTATATAAATCATCTTGGGTTTGAAGAGTTCCTTTTCTGAACTCTTTCAAGCAGTCAAGCAATTTACTTTCCAGAACCACAATTCATACGGAAACATGGAGGATTGTGATCATTGCTCGCATCAACAAACCCTTTGCAAAGATTTCTGTCTAAAGAAAGCGCTACTGTATAGTTGGTTTGTTTCAAGCTTCAATTAAAAGAATCTGGATCCCCTTCCAAGTATGGCTGAACTCAAAACACACCTTCGAAAACGAAACGAGACAATAACCATCAACGACGCTAAATGCAACTCGTTGAAGGTCCAAAACCCGAACAAAATCACCGGATCCCGCCTGTGTTCCATGGAGCATAGGATAATGGCATCTCTTCTGGAGTTCCTAGGATTCAATTCCAAGCTCCCCTCCCCACAGTATCCATCAAATCAAGGCGACCTCGATTTCCAACTGCCTTAGATCATCCACTTTCAGTGATACCTGGAAACAGTTTTGCCCTTTGTTTTTTTGTGCTAAACTAAAATCATCCTCCAAAAAGATCCAAAAAGATGTTTTTTTTCCAGTGTGAAACTGTTTCTTCCTCTCCAGCGCAAAACTCCACTGTACTCCCTTCTAAACTGACAGTTTCTTCTGTGAGGGAAGTGGAGTAAAACAAAACGCCACATCCCAAAGGGTACCCCTCCAGGCAGTCCCAACCAGTGGATTGTTCCAAGCTCAAGGAAAAGAGTGGCACACACGCGGCAAACGTCACAATTCTCCTGGTGTTGAGCCATGGGTCCGTTGGAGTCACCCCCCCAAAAAGAAATGAATTGACAATATATCTTCAACACATATGATGATATCAACATCGTGTTATACACTTACTACATGGTATAGAATCTGAAATGAATGTAAGTTCAAGGGATACAGTGTTTTGGAAAACACACACACACACCCTTTCAGTGATATTTTATCTGATCTTGCAATATCTTGCAATCAAATAGCAACCTGCTGAAACAAGTATGTTGAAAATCATGATCCCGTTTGCAACCATTGATCCTACATTCCGGGAGAACATCCAAACATCAAGTCATACTCCTGCAGAAGAAATTCTGTACCATGGACCATGCAATTGAAATGCTGTACATGAAACCCTATCAAAAAATTGTGTCTTATCGTATCAGACTTGATTGATGTTTTGCAAAAATGCATTCTCTGAAACAATTTCTTAGGCTAAAGGATGTTGAGCTGATGTTGGAGGTTGTACTTTCAAAACACATCCATGCATCCTTTTCAGCCGCCAGTGTTTTGGATCTTGGATCCGCTCATCACTCCTTGTTTCCCTGGCCATCCTGGCACCTGGGGTCGAGTCAAATGGTGGTTCCCATGTCACTTGTCACACAAAACCAGCAGAATGTGAGTGTTGATAATTCGTGCACCAAACTAAAATACAATCGGGTAATGGTAAGTATCAGTATAGAATACTGTACGTGACTTAAAAATAACTATATAGCTTATTTTGAAATTGATCATGATGCATTCATTGTAGAAGGATATGGATGTTCTGTCCTCTGCGGTTCCTTTTGAGAGCTGTACTAGCAGAAATCAGCATTTGAACAAAGCCGGCATCCTGTAAGAACAATGTGCATTTGCCTGAACAAGCATGGATCGAAACAATATCCCGCATGTAAAGTTTTCAACGATACACCTCTCGGGTCCAATAAAGTATACCAATGAGCACAACCACAGCATACCATGGCACCTTCCTGTTGTCTATCTTCCTCATCGTCTGCTTCCTGGAATTGGTGGCTTTGACGTTGAAGCTGCATTGATTAGTATCTTTCCTGAGGGTTATAGCCAGGGAAAGAAGTCCTATCACACAAACCTGCCCTACCTATGATGCTTGGATAATCAGTGGGAGTTGATTATTAAAGATATGTCGGCAATGTTCATTGCTCTTACTCTTTTGGCAGAAGAACAAACAAGAAGCTCTTCGAATATCCATGACGTTTGTAATGTGTACTTTCCAGGCTGAAACCACTCGGATTTTGTATACATATTATATATATTCTACATCGGTAGGTACAGGGTGAGTGTGTACCTATTCAGTATTCAAATAAGTGAATTTGTGCCAAACAGATTCGGAAATCTGCTCATTCCTAAGACAGCGGAAAATCAAACCCGCCAGGAATCAAACTTTGACCAGACTCATACACACAATCCGAAAGAACATCAAACAATAGGCTTGTTCTTACCCCCAGCAATCAAGCAAGCTGTGCCTTTGCATGCATTGGTGGACCCAAACGTATCTGGGAATTATATATTTATAAAAAGATCAACAATTCCCTACAAGAAGGCAGTAGGTGGGATGTCTAGGAAAACACAAAATGAGCAAGTCAGTAGGACACTTGCATAGTCAGTACGACACTTGCATACTCAGTGCAGGGATGCCTGGTGTGTTTTACTTTCCACTGTTCCCACGACCTCAGCATCCGAATGCCTCCCATTGGGGCCCTTTCCGAGACACACCTCATCTTCGTCATCACCAAAGAGCACATCAGCCAGAAACCGGCCCAAACCACCGGTCCTGGAAGTACCTGCAGAAAAAATGTGGTCAATTTCACAATTTCGGACCTCCACAATTTTTTGGACATTGTCACATTGTCATGTTTTCCCAAGGACCGGCAAACTTGAGGTCCCTGAATGTTCAAATGTTCAGGAAACTTTTTGAAAACTTTGAAATGACCCGGCCAAAAAGTCATTTTATCATTGGGTATATATGTAAACGTCCAGTTCATACATTTCAATAAAAACCATGAGGTTTGGTAAGCGTCCCAAATTGTCAATGTGATTTCAAATTTTGATATCACCGTTCAAACCGTGGAAATTTGCGGAAGGCTGTCAACTGAAGCAAAATTGCAAGAGCCGGATGATTAACAACCATTTAGTTTTGGTATCATGAGGTTGCTTGGGTCATTTCAAAACATATGGACATTTTGAACAAACAAACATCATCTTTGATATATCTTTGGATCTGTTCATTGTTCCACCTCCATATCAATGCATGGTCGCATTCTGTTTGATGCAGGTCTGTTTCAAAACGCCACAGAGGAAAACGAGCAAACGCAAACCTTTTCATTCAACTCTCATGAAAACACAAAACAGTGACAATTGCGGGTTCCACCCAATGGTACCACATTGTTTCATAGAATCGTACATGGAATTTTGAAGGAAGGAAAACATGAAGAGCTTGAAGGTTCGCAGAACCGCAGAACACATTGCTGGCTTAAAACCAATCCAAATTGCAACTGGCGTGGTGTTGGCATGGATGTTGCGCGACAAAAAATCACGGTTTGGGTTTTTGCAAGATTGTTGTTGTGATTCTGTCATTGGATCACATGTCTGTTGTTTCCACATCAACAACGCACCTTCATCGCTGTTTTCCGAAGTAGTAGTTGGAAGATCCTCTGGGACCCGCCGGCTTCAAACATGCAACGAAATTTCAAATCATACCCTTCACCACCATATCGCTATCAACTGCAACCAGTCGAGCAAGAATGCTGTCAACCTGATCCGCGCCCGTCCCCCCACTGCGGCCCCCCGGAGAAAGGCCACGGTAAGGCGGTGGATAACATTTTTTCATTGAAGCTTCTTCCTTGAAGGAATGGGGATTGGGAGGGCGGTCTTACAACCCGCAGGCCACATGCTGTCCCAGGAACAACAAATGTGGCATCATTTGGCAAGGGGTCGATTAAATTCGCTCATCAACACAGCAATGCATCACAACTATACATGCCGCCCACACACTGTAGATGTTCCGTACCTCCAAGATGCCCTGAAAACACCACCCCCAGTAGAGCACCTTTGATGGGCGGAATGCACCACCAGAATAAAGTCGTTATTGCGCATTTTGGCCAGGCCAACGCGAGAGGAGCGCGAGACGTGCAGCACCCCACCACTCTCACGGCGCCCCCAGCTCAACAAAACTTTCCATGAATAATAACATGGAATGGACATTTTCCGGCTCTTATCAGGAAATTCCACAAATCTTGCCCTTCTTCGACCAGTGCAACTTCGGTGCAAGTTTGAGGAGCAAAACTAGCAAATATGGCGGGCTAACGCTTAGGCGTCCGCGCAGCGGATGAGCAATGTTCCGACATCTGGCAATACAGTCGGAATTCGAACTACCATCAATAAATCAAAACCAGCAATGAAAGAGGTGCCCTTCAAAAAATCCTTGACACTGCAAGACCAATCTACTAATGTATTGTGCATGTCAATTTGGGCATGTCACGTACCACGCGCTTCTTTGCGCCAATGATGTCAAAAGGTGATGGATATATCTGTTGCACTTTGGTACTCCTCATGTTTGAGAGCATCTGTACTTTGTTGATGACTGGGCAAGATAGCAGGAACTTCGAAACCGGTTCACAAGTGCGCTAGCTCGAATATAGCCCGGCTACGAACCAAAAAAACACCCTGCTCTAGAAAACCCTAGACCCCATCCCCATATTACAAACTTGGACTGGGAGATGGTCAGTGGAGTCATCCATGTCTTACGCTCCGAAAAAATTGAATGTTTCGTATCTCGTGTTTGCGAGGTACGACGGGGTCAGCCTAAGGAATTTACCGGGGTAGTGGGGTAACAAAGCGTTCACCTGCGTTCACTATGCTCAGGTGTTTCAATCATCTCAGATTCTATGTGGAAAGATATTGGATGTTGGAAGTTGACCAAGTTGTAGAGGGGTGGCTCTCACACCATGAGTTCATGCAAAATGTCTGCTGCGTCAAAAATGCCAAACCCAATAAAAGGAGCATCGAAATATGTAAGATGGTACCCCAAGATGTAGCTGGGGGGTACAAGTACCACGTACACGGAGACACCCATGTTGATATCTAATTCATCTAAAACGTCTTAATTTTGCAGTATATCTGAATACGCGACATAAGTTCAAATGTGATGTAAACAGCTAAAGCACACAAACATACACAAACATTAATGAAAGGATGTTAAACTGACAAACTTCAGATACACAAACGACATGACAGAGAAAAGAATTAGAGACTTGTAAAAGGATAGAAGAGTAAAGAACAGAAGAGTAAAGAATAGAAGACTAAAGAATAGAAGGCAAAGAATAGGAGAGAAAACAGTAGAAGACAAAAGAATAGAAGAGAAAAGGCTAGCGGAGCCAAGAATAGTTGCGGTGTCATTTTGTGTGACAGGCGCAATATTTAGCGAAATTGAAGTGATGGAGTGCCACTTAGAATGTCTCTTTTCGTGGCAGGTGCGGTACTTGGTGAAGTTGCAGTTTCACTTTTTTCGTGGTAGGCCAAAAGTCTACGTACAGTATCCGGAGGGGAATGGGCCTCACTCTACAACGTAACAGGGACCCTGTTGTCAGTCAACGCCCCGAATGACCCTAGTATACATCTTAGATTTCACGGGTGTATATCTAACATACTAAGAAAGTGGGAATACCACCAAACCAACGAACAGAAAACAAAGCACAGCCACATTTTCTGCATCACCTTAGATTGCCATGGCGGCTTTCAGAATCCCTGAGGTCATGGGGTTTTATCCACCTCAATGGCCCTTGACTCCTCAGGCAACGAAGTGGTAGAAACCACATGCTTCGAAGGTGTATGGCCTGCAAGGTAAGTGCGATCCCTTGTTCAACATCCGGACAAGCTGTGTTTTGGCGGTTTCTCTTTGTTGGGGCACCATCTGGCACTTGAAGATGTCAAGTTTTTAACGAAAAAAGGCAGAATCATTCTGTCAAGTCGAAATCTAATTATCTGCTGGGGATGCTGATCTGAGACTTTAAGTTGAGTAAAGTTGCTTCGAGCAACCAAAGTGAAAGCTTCGCAACACTAGGATGTCCAGAATTGATTTGTTTTCCATCATGTCAATGAAACTTCCAATGCGTGTGTTGTCATGCATTCTTCCAACAATAATCTGTAAGTGTTAAGATCCTAGCAATAGATTAATTTCCACGGTCTGGATACTTGACTACCCAAATATCAGATGATATCATCAACATTCACCAAGCAGATTCTGACCCACCCCAAATCCCTGTACAAAATGAAATGAAGCTTCAAATTTTGGGATATTTCCTACTCCAACATCCCGAAAACAGGATTAAAAACAACTCCCAAACACAGCACCTTTTGAAGGAGTGGCTGGACACGATGTGGGTCGGTCACCTATGGGTTGTTCCAGAGAAGAAACATGAACTAGTGTCGACCATCAAGGGCCTTAACAGACTTGGCAACTTCCTTGAACTTTCTGTCTTTCGATCTACTGACGACCAATTAACCATTGCACAATTACAAAGGGTATGTTTCGGTTTTTGAATGTTCAAACATCCTGATGCTGCATTCAGAAGATGTACAATCGATATTCGAAGCTGGTAAGTTCATACGGCGGCTGAACATCATCTCTTTGGAAGGAACAACATCCAGAAACAGCAGGTTTACTAGCTATGTTTCTAATTATTGCTGTGACCCACTACCATGATATCCCCTTAACATCCCCACCTCGCGGTGAAGCCAAGCAATCGCCCAGTTGCAAAGGCGTTCCCTGAGAGAAAGCCAGGGAATAAGATGGGGCACGGATGACACAAACGAATCGACTTCCGAATGATGCTGACTTTCACAAGGTCCCCAAATATCCAAATGGCGAATCATCAAGTGTTGATATGGTACAGTAGACAATACAAACATTTAGCAAGTCCAAGTGCAATTATAAATTGAATGAATTTAATGTGCGTTGTGCCTACGCATCAAGATTGCGGGTGCTTGTGCTTCATTTTAGTTTTTCAATCATCCAGTTAGGAGTCAATAATAATAGGAGGGAACCATCCCCCATATGTACCTAGGCCTAGCTTTCTATCACCACCAATGTATAATATGTCGGTTTGAAAGGGTATACCCTGGTTCTGGGGCAGGTTGCAGCCGCCCTTGATCCTTGTTCCAAACATGCTGGTGGGGCTGCTGGTGCTGGTGGTGCTGGTGTTGGAGGTGCCGGTGGTGGTATAATATACAGTAGAAGGCTATTGTACCGGCAACAAATACCATTATGTCATCTTCCAAATCTTTCTGGGTGCTGGGAACATATCTCCTACTGTTGTTGTTCACCTCTGTTCTATAGCTGTTCTACACCTTTCGCCAACCAACAAGCCTGACGGGAGACGCTGGGCTTACCGTCTCCTTCACAGCGATGTGGCAGTGAATTTACCCAAGCTAAATTACACTAGCTGGAAACTTGTAGCATACTTTACCAACCTGAATTTCGTTGGGACTGCTCTGAAGTCGCGACAATTCACTTAAGCTTCCATAATGAATTCACGAAAATCCACTGAGCAAAACTCATGGAGGTGTGAATAGCAAAAAACATGGTCAGGTCTTGCTCAATGTATCTGGCTGCAAATGCTGGTTAGATCGGCATCCACCATACAGTCTTGAAATGGTTGTTTCTGAGTATATACAAGCTTTCCCCCAAAATCTATGCATTCCCGCCTTCACGCTTCAATTTAAAAACTTGAAACATGCTTTGGGTGGGATGCCAATATTTCAAGACCCAGGAAACCCCAACTCTCATTCAACGCATTGTGCAAGCGGATGAATCTTTTGGGAGGGATTGCGTGGCTTCCAACCCGCGGTTTTGTCGGAGCATATTGGTCAACCCATCTTCCCACCATCACGTTTGCTACCCTTAAAGCAAGGTTCCAGTTATTGGGAAGGTGCCCGACATACTCACTATACATGTGTCAATTTAGTGTAACCAGTCACTTTTTGGGGTAGCTTCCAAGGCTACAGTCCTGGCGTGCGACTGGAACCGCCTGCGGGATGCGCAACCCCCCGATGGGTTCAACAGAAGCGACTTGGATTTACAGCCTGTGATCACAGAGTGTGCTGGGATCTAGAATTCTGACATGGGCAACACTCATCCCACCCACTTTCTGATATGGTAAATATATGTAAATATGTTCATTCATTGGTGTAGCCGTTTTACCTTACCGACTCTCAAAACTTGACGCTTATGACAGCTATGGATGGTTTAACCATTCCAATGGTTGGGTCACAATGTCACATATCATATGTGTTACATATGTACATATGTTATGACAGTGTTTTAACTAACCCCAACTGCTTCGCCAGATTTAGTCCAACCGAGATAAATCCCATCTCGTCGAAAGACGACACTCGGTAGGGCCCGAAACTTCGACGCAAGATCACTGGATTGATATTGCATATCACTAACCATTGGAAACACTCGGAACAATAGTTGTGATAAGATTTTCTTGGGGTTTATGGTCCAACCAATTCCTCTGAGACATATTCTCTCCTCATCAACAACACATTTACCTGCATTTGCCATCAACGCCAGAAACATGGAGGTAGTTGGACCTTACATTCGCTCTTTAAAGGGGCCAGGTTACAAAAAAGTCAGTAAGTCAGGCAACAGTGAAGAGCCAACATACACAATACTTTTGCGAGGTCCAAACAAGGGTGTATGATCAAGAATATACTTGGGCATCACTTGGGTGTCCAAGGAAGCCAGTAGTTGCAGTACTTTGTGAAGTACATTTAGGGACTTCGTTTGTAGAGGCAGGGGTAAAAGACCAACAACCAACAGGGCTGGACCCTCGCCTCCAGACAGCAAGGAGAATCTGTCAGACTCTGAATCCGCCTCCATATGCTGCTGCTCAAGAGATGATGATGGAAGTCATACAATACCACATGGACCCTTTGACTGCGGCTCCAAAAGAAAAGGTACGGTATATTGATTCCGGGAACTCATGTAAATTCAAAGAGTCTATTTGGGAGTTTTGGGCCCGGGAATACAAACGGAGAATGTATGTACTCGTTCAAGAAAATGCCTGTTGAGGTGTCAATCATTCTTGGAATATTCCCAACACTGGTATATTCATTCATCAAATATTTCTTAATGACCCAGTTGGAACATTTGAGTCAAAGTGGTCATCTTTTCCAAGAAAGATGCGAATAAGAACTGTTTGAAACCACTACCTTGATGTCTTGATGTTGTTTCTTCTTTCATTGTCATGGTATCTTCAAGAGGTTCAAGTACTTTCAACCTCCTCCCCAATCACAACTGACCTCAGCATCAATAAGGCCGCCGGAAAAGGAGGAGGCCTGTTTCTCAGGCACCTGTATTCCGAAATGATGTTCCAGCCAACAGTGAAGTATGGAGGCGAGGATAGTGTGGGAGGAGTTTGGTTGTAGGATAATATAGAATATTGAATAATTAGTGGTACGCTAAGCACACAGGACAGGCACTGCAAGGCTACTATGCGTATGACATCTAATTCATAAACTGCAAGTTCTGTCACCTTGTACTATCACAGTAAATGCTGCAACCTTGACGTTGAGGGGAAAGAGTCAAGATTCAGTCCTCTAGCTAATTCATTCATTGCTATGGCCCTGGCTAGTAAATCTACTCTAGATCTACTATACTACCGTGTTTCGATGGTGTCGTATAACTGCTTACTTGCAATTGAATATTATATGTACTGAAACGAAAAAAAAAAGTGTCATGTACACAATGATATGGGTACATGAATATGCAAAGACACAGCTATACAAACGTATGCACATGCAGTACACAACGTGCACCGAGCGCAAATACATACCTGCCATGAAAAGCAAGAAACACAGGCCATGAATAAGCTGTTCTTGAAAGGTTTTCAACTGTTTTCACAATCACGCATTTTAGTTGGTTGATGCTGGTTGTACTTGTAGTGAGATCGGGTTCTGTGTGGTTGTTGGATGAGCTGTGGTCAAAATATATGATAAGTACTAGGTACTAGTACAGTATATTGCAATAGTATGCTCTTCACAATCGCTATAAAAAGGAGGAATGAGCTGGCACAATCTCTGTGAAAAGGGGAGGTGAGTGTACAGCCGCATGTACCAACCAACCCGCCATGCTGTTGCACCTCAGGTCCTGCCAGTTGCGCCAATACCTGCACCTGCCAGAAGGAGTGAACTTACAGGAACGCCGTCATGGATGTGTAATATATCTATATATGCGTTTTGCTTTGGATCTACTGTATATACTGTTAATATGGGCCATTTCACAACAATGTGCAGTCAGCTTGGTGGGTCATTCACGAAAATGCCCGTATTGTTGATCCAAAGTTCCACTGTTACATTTGAGCTCTGGTTTCTGATTCAAGTATAAGGGGCGAAGATCGTATCCCTTTCAAGGACACAATATATCATCAAAATTGTGAGTCCATCAAAACGAAATATATAATCCAGCTTTACCAGTCTTTCTTGTGAATCTAGCAGGGCATGATACACTCGAAATATCCGTTCTCTTTTCGGTATAGGATTGTAAACCCCCCCGCATCGCCTGATCACTGGCTAAACGTGCTCGTATTGGACTCAGATGCAACCCCAGCCGCGAAGTTGGTGGCGACTCGGCCTACAAGTGGAAAGCTATGGAGCTGGGACTGTTTCGGCTGGGAATTTTTAATATGTATATATATATATACATATGATATATTATGTACACCTGCGGCCACATTTTGCTTAAAACAACATGCCATGCACCGACGCAAAGTTTCAAAAAACACAACCACCATCACAAAAACTGAGCAACGGTTGCTAGTGACTGGTAGTGAGATGTGGATTGCACAGTGCCACACAAAACCCATGGCTATCAATTCCCCAAGGTCAAACTATCACTTCCACTGACAGAACAGTGATTTTGCATTTTTCAGATCCTCGCAAGTGCTGCTGAACAGTTTCCATCCAAATTTGTAAGTAGTTTTGGGTCCATTCCGATGTCTTGAAGACATGTTCGCAAAAATTAATGACACTCTACTTTGGAGCAGCAAAGCCTTGGTGAATTCAAATCGTTCGGGTTGGGTAAATCTCTTACAACAGCAAGGATAACAGATGGTCCAGACTCCTGGCAACAACCGTCCAAAGTCTCCATAAATTCATGTTTCCTCCCTTGCAGTGTGAAAAAAGACACATGGCATGGATGACAGCAAATAAGCCAAAAACTGGGATAGATCTAAGGTATATCAAGGTTAGAATTGATTTACACATCTATAATCTATTATCGGACTTCAAATGTAAGAAAAATAGGCAGTATCTCGGGTGAATCCGTAGACTGGACAGCAACTCCCAAGAAGTGCTGTCTTGAAGGGAACCGATTTCCACCCACTGATGAAAGGCAAGCGCCAGGTGATGGGTGACACTGATCATCTGCCAACTTCAACCAATGCCATTTCTAGGTGATGATTTCAACCCATTGAAAACTATTGGTCAAATGGAAAATCTTCCCCAAATAGGAGTGATTAAACAAACACTTGGAACAACCACCCGGCATTTTGGTGGGGATTCACCACTCCCACATCACCATCTGAGCTGCAACACGGGTCCAGGCCATGGTAACCAAGGCCACTCCACAAAAACCTGAGCTGTGACATAAGATACTTGAACACAGTAGTAGTATGTCCTACTAGTAAATGAATTGTGTGTAAGAGACAAGACTAAAAGTCACCCTGAAACAAATGAACAATGAGTACTGTATCATCCAAAAGTCCCCAATAGTTCAGCAGAAATCTAATCCACGGAAACTCACTCGCATCGGGGGCAAGAGTACAGAGTTTGAATCGGGTGGTTGGAGTGGTTGATCAGTGACTACAGTCATATCTAGAAAAGAATCGTTAAGTGGGAATAACCCCGGGCTTCTGTAAAATAATGCTCTACTTCCCAATCTGATCATCCAAACACTTCTCTTGGCAAGCAAACATTGAACGATTGTGGGTCTCTTTCGCACCTCACATGAAGCAGGGAAATGCATCATCATCATCATCATCATCATCATCATCATCATCATCATCATCATCATCATCATCGTCATCGTCATCATCATCAGTTTCCAATGGTTCTCCCAACGTCAAAGGTTCAACATGACACGTCTAGACATCTCACAACCTTTCCCAGAACTCACCGCCCTGACCGCCCTGTGGCCATGTCCCGCACCTCTGCAGACACACGATGCAAGATCGGCAATGCCACCTTGCGAGAGGGTACTCGTTGCTTCGAATGGGGTGCTAAGATGATTGGGAATGCGCAATCCCTCTCATAAAGGATCAGAAAAAAAACATTGTATATTCTACTACAAAATGAAAATAAAACAAATATCCTTTCTCCATTATCGATTAGATATATGTAAAAAAACATCAAATGAAGAGGTAGGATCCTTTATCGAAATTTGGAGACTCCCAGGCCTCGGAGACAGATCGAGAATGGTGAACTGTGGTGGCAGGTTTGTTTAAGGAGCCTGAATTTGAAATCAACCATCCGGGCTGGGTTTGATTTTGTATCTGCCACTCTTTTCTAGCTACTTGAAATTGATATCAATTGATTGAAATCCTGTTTACTCGACGCTAAACTTCATTGCTTCTGTAACATCAATGCTAGGTAGTGGCTGAGAAGCCCGTCGGATGCATGTGCTCAAATGGATTCAAATGAAATCTATATAATTAGGTGCAAAAACATCAGAAAAATGGATTAGTCAGAACTTGTGTTTACCAACAAAATCAAGCTCTAATCATGGACTGCTACCTTTGCAAAGGAAACAATGATAGGATGGTCAGTGAGTCCGAGAGCCAAATATGTTTCATGGTTCCCAGGTTACCTTTGTATCCGAATGAATCTAGTGCTATTGACAGGAGCCCTTTGATGCCAGCTTAGGAAGTTTCCTGACTTCCTGACCAACAATGATGGTGAGTCAATGCTTGCGTAGTTGCAAGCATCCATGATTCAACTGCTTTGTTTTCGGGATTCTCACCATGCCAAATGGCAATTCAAGTCATTCGTATATTGACCTTGTAAACAAACCAACCCAGGCTATCTCGTGTCGCACGGCTTGACATTGCTCGCTTCATATTGCACTATATACCCATTACCAAGAGATACCAAAAAATCATTTAAAAAAACAATATAAAAAATGTCTTGCAACCCCAATATAGCCGAGTCTTGTAAATTGCTTTCGGCTACACAGCATACGTTACAACCAAGCTACGAGCTTAGCCATTCCTTTGATCCCAAGCTACGCGCTTAACTCTGGCGATTGTGAATGCTTGCTCTTACCACCCCTGCCTGACGTTGCCCACGCAAAGCCGCAGCCTTCACGGCGCGGCGGACGCGCGGCACTTTGTGGCCGCCGCGCTCGCCCTGCAAACGCCAGCACCGTGGGGTGGCCATGCAACTGTGATTTTGTTTCAAGGATGCTTGGAGCGGTTCGGCAGGGGGGCACAACATGCATGTTGTTTTCTATTGCCTGCTGGCAGGAACCAATAAAAATTCCCAACTAATCCAAACCGACACAAACATAAACTGAAAGTGACTTTAACTGACCATGCCAGTGGTCGTTCCTGTTGGCCCCCACAATCTTTTGTTCACAAATGGTCAATCTAAATAGGGTTCGTTGGGCAAAACACAGCAAATGCAGCATTGAGACGCAAGGCCAGGTGGTCTTGGTATGTTGCTGTCCTATCTCTGCATCTTTTCAGGCATTGGGATCTTTTGTCGGCAATGAGTTGGGCTTCACCCACGGTACCCGGTAATTAATCCACGAATAAGTTGGATACCGTCAGACTAGACCCTAGTGACTGGACCCAGTGAGGGTCTGCCCATCGCACTGCAAGAGCCCCAAAACAAAATTCATTGGATTTCCCCTGCAAAACCAAATGGTGACCTTTGGGAGGACTCTTCCAGGCTCTGTGCAAAGCCCATTTGTGTATATAAAAAATATAATATGATATATGTGTATAATAAACGATTACTGTAACAATCAATGAGTAATAACTATATTTCCCATCACCAACCTATCCCAACGTATTAAAAAAACAAAAGGATTCAGGATCAACTCAGCCACTCCCAGTGACATCCCAATCTTTGCAACCCCACTTGCTGTACATCTAACGTCATTGTGGCATCGCCTCAGTGAGCTCATAGGCTATAAGTTGTGTTCTCCTAATAGGGAAGCCTTAAGGAAGGCGAAAAAAAAAAAAACTAGCTACCCCCAACTACCATTGGATTCTCATGTGAAAATATATGCACATATTATCTCTTCAACCATGTTTCAAATCCAGTACCAGTACCAATAATCTCTTGCAAACCTGCGGACAACCCAAATTTCTACTGTCAAAGGGCACACAAGAGGGAAAGTGGTTGAATCTGCTGGACATGTTTGCCTTGGTGTGACCAACCAAAAATGTCATGAACAAACACTTGATGGACATTGAAACATAGTCTCTGTCCTACTGATTTTAACATCAATGTCGAGACAAGTTGACAAGATCCAGAGCAGATCACATGACATGACACTCCACCACTTGGATTCCCGACGCACCGATACCACTCGGTAGAGAACCGGTTGACTTGTCAATGGGGTGAAACCAGCCTGGAGTCCGAACACTGAAAAAGAATGAAAGCACCATGAGATTTTGTTCATAATTTGCCAAGCTAGTATATAGGCTAGCACTATGGTGATTTTTACGGTTCTTATTTAACTGTTTGTCGAGTTTGACTGTTTGAGAGCTGCATAACACAAATATGAACATGATGATAATCTTAGGAATGCCACAACTGCATTCAAGTCAAACCTTTATTCTTGACACTGCCTTTCTTGACAAGCCGCCTATCAACTACTAAGGTACTGCAATAATCAAACCCTACTCATAGGAGGGGATGGTCATGCCTCCTGACCACGTCATGAAGAATCTCAAGCGCATGTTGATTCAGGGTAAGGCAATGAAGAAATTCCTTCCTCAAATTTGTGCAGCTCTCAAATCACATGGAAAAATGCTCCACTTCACTGGGAAACCACCAGATCCATTGCCCAACATTCAGCAGCGTCCCACCTCCCAGTTTGGAGACTGCGGTCTGGAGTCCAAGCGTTCCACAGTCCTCGGGAAGTGTTTGGAATCTGCTTCAACTAAGTAAAACTAAAGTAAACACTATTGAAAGGCTTATATTAAGTCACAACCTGAGAAATGCTTGAGCCCCAACACTCAGTTTGCCAACACTGAACCAAATGGGAGGTCTTCCCCGTTGACTGCCAAGCAGCACGCATGCGACCGCTCCGTTCCGCATCAGCTTGGCGACTAAGTTATCCTTAGCTGCAAAAATTTGCCAACAGGGCAATACGGAGGTTCAAGGGTAAAAAGATAAAGATCAACCATCGCCTATTTGCTTCTAACATTTCACACACACTGGTATGTGTGATTTGCCACAGCACGAAAAAACATGAAACCCAGAACCATTCAAACGCTCGTTGTGAATGGCCATAAATGTGCACTGGCAAACCCGTTGTCCTACGTACAGTATTGATTCAAATGTTCATTCCAAAATTCACGAACCCTTTTGACTGGATACACAATTATCTCGTACATAAGCATGAGTGTACCTTCAGAGGGATTGGTGGTAGGGAGAGGATTTTTCAAGCAAGGACTTCTTCGTCAGTGTCTCATGAACCTGTAGTATCTGTAGTTTAAATTGAATTTAAAGACACAACGCAGCATGCACAGCTAACATAGAAAGTTCAAACTGTCATGATACCTGTGGATATTCGGTAGATTGCAGGAGGGATTTCCATCCCAGAACAGCTTCAAGTTCAACCTTTTCAGTAAAAGAAGTCTTTGTTGCTGTTCAAACTGTCGCAGGATTCAGAATCTTCCAACCAAATTGAGGCTACCAAAATGCCACGACACCTTTTGGGGTCTTCGTTTTGGTGCCTGTCTCGTGTTAGGGAGTTTTTGTGAATGGCTGTGACAATACATTCTCAGTTGCAGTCCCATGGTAACATTCGCTTTAGCGATATCAGTAAGCGGCAACCTTCTTGAATAAAAAACCTCAGAGAAAGTACGGGGACATTGAACTCTAAAACCAAACCTTCAAAAAAGTTATTGATAGTTGGACAGCACTATATTGGAAGGATTCCCAAACCATACGGCTACACCCCCTGTGATGAGGTCTCAAAAATGATTCATCTAGGAAGGATCTCCTATCCCACCAACGAATGCCAAGCGGCGACGGAGACTGTCAAATTGCCGAAGATATTGCGAAGGAGTGGCTGTAACCACGTCTCCTGGCAAAGCCACGTGGTGGGATCTGGAAGGTGAGGTGATAACCTCATTTTGACTCAGTTGTTGGAAATATGACTAGAGTAACTTGAATATCAGTAGAATGATGCTTTGAGGGAGTGCACTTCCGTACCAAGCCGTGCGAAGGAGTGACCCGCTCGGAGCCTGCGTCTCTTCCAAGTTCTCTTGGGAATTTTCCTGGTGACACGGATCCCACAGCTTCGAAGCTGGACAACATTCATGTGATCATCGCCTGAATTTCTCACAATACTTTTTTGCCATGCAGAACAACATGAGAATCTTTCGGACATACGGATATATGTCGGATAAGTGGTACCAGCTTTCTTGGGTATAGCGTCTACTTTGGATATTTGACTCCTCTGGTGTTGATGGGTCACATTGAGCTACCTAGGGGTTTCACCAAACCTGCACCGATGCTCCAGCCTTAGTTGGCAGCGCAGCACCGCTGGCAGCCTGAGGGGTTGCTGGCAGCTCATCACCTGCGATGTGGATGAATGGATTTGGAGATGAAAAGCATTATATGTCTGATTTTCATTGATTTTCTACAGTAGCCTGGTGCACCATAAATCTAATATATGTGTTTGTTCTTTTGGATACCCAACATTCCCCCATCTTTCAGGGCCTATAGAGTATCTGTTTTGAGGAGACTTTATAGATTATTTCAATGCAGTTGGCTGTTTGGGCGGAGAAAAATCAAAAGTTGAACATCTTCACAAAAATTGTTAGCCCAAGATAGGCAAAAACACCTTCAAAGATCTCAAAAATAGCTAGTTGATGCTAATTGATCAAAATAGACTGACTCGGAGACTTTTGAGTTAAAAGTTCACAAATTCCTACCAAGTGTCTCACTCCAACTGCTGCAGCTTAGGGATTTTGTTACCCACCTCGGCGTTCGCTGCAGAAGATAATCTCAACAGCGTCCACCTGCAAGAGTTGTGGATGACTGACTGACAATCCAATCCTGCCAGAAGTAGTTTATCCATGTGTATCCTATGATACTAGGGATAATACTTACAGTGTTTTCTACATCTCAGGTGGTACAGGATTTTGAGCCATCAACAGTAGGTGTTTAAGATTTTGCTTTGGTATGCTCAAACCATTTGGTGTCAGAGACACGAGTCATGAAGCCACGCCCTGCGATATCCATGGACTTCGTAAAGTTTGTTTGGATCTGATTCAAACATCAATCCCATAGGTTTGCTTCAATTGCTGTATCAATTTCAAGCACCCATATTGCACTGTGACCATGCTGAATTGGAGCCTGTAATCATCCACTACCCAAAGCACCCAGTGATTCTGGGGATGTTGATGATTATAGTTCCTAGAGTTCACGGGAGTAGGTAAATGCATCATGCCGAGCTCTGTTCATGTCTCACCTTTATAAACAACGTACTAACAACCACTTACAAAAAAGTTGTATACAAGTCGTCTACACCAGCCTCGATACGCAAAGATTGTGATCGGATAGCATTCCATGGAACCACCTCGCCAATTGCAAAAATTGATCTGGCTCAAGTGATTCAGGTAGTTTGAGACCACCTTTGGTTGCATTCGGTTTTAGAATCATCCCTTGTGAGTGGGAAGTGATTTTGCCATGTTTCATGTTTAGACTGATTTGTTCATTGTTCCTTGGTCCTGAGTCTGGCACGGGTTCATGTACCTTCTTGCCTGGAGGCATAGTTTCCCATCGATTCTACCGGGTACCGAGCCCCCACACCACGCGCAACTCCCGCACGAAGCCACGTGTAAGCCGCAAGCCCGTGCCACTGGCATCGGTACCAAGGGCCTGGAGGAGAAATGGGGAAAACCACTGAGAGGCTTGGTGGATTTGGATACAAAATTGGTATATATATATATACATAAATTGGAAGCCAAATTCTGAAAATCAATATGAACAACATCTTGAAGGGTACCATTCTCTAATTTCTTTTTATTCTGAGGATCATGTGGTGCAAAAGTGTAACCCTTTGATTGCACACCTCAACAACTATCCTAAAAGGCTTCCGGAAATTTTCAAGTTCAAGCATCTTTAAACAAAGATGAACAAATTTGGACCCCAAACACCCACAAAAGAACCACGCCCTCCAACTATTCAAGACATACAGTAGCCCTTGAAATTCAGTTCACTATTTTGGAGTCATTCAGTAGCAAATTTAACTCTTTCCACACCATCATTTGATCAAAAAACAAAAGGGACCTTCCTTCGACCAAGGGACTCGTGCCAACTCGTCGGTGCGCAGCTCGAAATTCTGCACACGCAAGTCCCCACCCCAGAGGGAGAGTGAGTCGGTGCGCAAGCTGTCACAAATGTAACCTTTTTTGGCCGCAAAGGAAAAAAACACGTGAGAATGAGTGCGTGTTTTTGTTGAAATATCAAGGCGGCTGCTACTGATGATGATGATGATGATGATGATGATGATGATGATGATGATGTTGATGATGATGATGATGATGATGTTGATGATGATGGCGGCAACAATCGCCACAACTATCTTCATTCATTCATTCATTCATCATCATCATCATCATCATCATCATCATCATACCACACATTTGAAGGACCAAACCCCACAAAATACCACAGGATGCACAAGGGCATCTTTCAAATTCATCATAATTTGATTCCATCGTTCCCGATTCCCCGACCCAAATTTGCACATCAACCGATTCAATCATGGTAAGCATCACTTGCCTGCCCCATATCTTTAGAGCTTGCCTTTCGTCCAAATCATGACGAATCGATACTATTATAATGTCAAATAAGGTTAGCATAGCAGCATACCTATGCTGTAAGTCAACAATACTATCATGACTTTGACACACGTCACAGTTCAGAGCTGCTATGTGAATTACAGTAACACCTAGGAAAGTATGTTCTTAGCCAGCAGAATGTAGCCCGGCTACATATTAAATAAGCATTGTTCCGGGGAATCATCCCAGTAGGCAAAGAAAACAAGAAACGCTGGGCATATCGGAGGATGATCCGCGTCAACACAGTCTCAAGCATTTCTCAATCCTGGGTGGCTGCAGTTGTGCATAGATGGCTGAAATGGCTAACTGGTATGGTATGGATTGGTCGCGGACATCAGTATTATATTGGAAGCAACCAGTGAATGGCGAAAGTCATGTATATGTATATACATCTACCACTATGCATGTGTATATATATGGACACGTATATGTTTGTTTATACCTGTACGGTATTTTCATTCTGGGGGAATGGTTTCAGTCCAAAAATGTTCCCACACACAAATCTTCTTAGAAACAACAACACCTCAATATCATTCATTGACCAACAGGGTGACTTTGCGGAAGATTCCCTTACGAATCACGGACCAATTCTTGAAGATCCATGGGTGTCACGTGGTGACTACGACGTTGATACACCAACATCACTAAAATATGTTTGCTGCCTCGCATCCAATAAAAGAAAATGCCAAGGAAATTAAAAAAAGGCATAGAATATTGGCCGAAAAGTCGAATCAACGTACAGTAAGTTCCCAGATCTACAGCTGCACATGATGAATTGCCACCAGGCTACAATACTGTCACCATGGCCACAGAAAAAGCTCTATGCCATGGCTTGGGTTCAAAGTTTTTTCCATTGCAAGATCCATCTTGCTGCGGTCTGCCCAAGGCTTGGCATTACATTGCTGCCATTTTTTTGTGGCAAAAGGTTTGATATTGTTGGAGAAGAAGAATATGTGTGCTCTTATCAACTTCCCACATTGCACATTGAACAATACATTGCAAGCTTAAAATTGAAAGGACATCTTTAACTGTTCAATGGTTGATTCGACTGGCTGAACGAGTTACTTCCTTTTACTATTTCCAACCAAGCACTCTGTCAAATGAAATCCGTTGACATGGTAGCGTTTTTGAAAATCGTTGCAGCTGTATATTTAAACGCTGGTGGATAAATATGTAGGAGCTAAGCTAAAATTCATGTATTGATGCTTTTAAAACACTTGCTTTGAAGCTTGGAAACGCAGATTGTTCAAGGGAGCGTAGGCACGTCTCGTGGCGCATGGTTTTCAGCACTCTCTGGCAGTGAAAACTTGATAGTGCAAACCATGGAGTCATCACTGTTTGTCAGCTTGTGATCAATTCTAAATCATCATCACAGATTGTATGGTGTAAACGTTTGAGTATATCACTTTACCAAATAAAAGCCGTCGTGTATATCTATATATGTATATAGACACCCTTGTTCAAGTAAATTCAAGAGATGTACTGCGCTTACCACTCAATCACAATGCATTCTTCCATACTGTTGCATGACCTGATCAGGCCAAGATATAGTGGAGGCTGACTTTCTAATGAGTGCTCTTGACGTCTGCAACCGAACATGGATGCTTTTCTATGTAGTTAAGTTGATAAATTCATGCAAATTCTAAGTTGTGGGAAATCAATGTCGTGACTTTGAGTGGGTGTTATCAAAATTGTATACCCTGCACATTTAACAAATGGCAAAAAGTCATGATTTGGAAGCGGCACAAAATCTTGCATCCACGGAAGAATTTCACGTGGCTTATTTGGTACTGACCTACGCAGCAAAGGCTTTGAGTACAGTCAGGGAAATGTGTACCCAAAAAAAAGGCACCTCTTCCTTCAAAATAGTTACCTGAAGCCTGAAACCATTTCTGTTACTTTTGCCCTATTTTTGACCCTGGCAAGTAGGATGTGATTCTCCCCCTTTTTTTGGAAACAGGTTTTTCTATAGATCCACGAAGTGCTGCTGTTGGTCACCTTTTTTTTTCGAAAGGCCCGCTGGGCAAACTTGATCGCATCATCCGCTAAAGGCACCTGGGTTGAGCCGAATGATGTCATTACAGTAATTGACGGATCCCTATGGCTTCCTATTGTAGTAAAGATAGGTTATAACATCAGGGTGCAAGGCAGCTATCCCATCTGTGCTCATTTCAGGACAAAGAACGGGATAGAATTGGAACAGTTGATAGAGACATTCTGAGTGGATGTAGTCAGGTATAAAGATTGTCATACCCCATTCCGAGATTGCGAGGAGTCGTTCACCCAGTCTAAATCAATCATGAGATATAATTTGTTTGATATTGTAGCTAACTAAGCGGCCTTATACCTGGAACCCAAATGAACCCTGTTTTGATTGGAAAAGGCCTTGTTTTGGAGGGTTGAAGCCCCAAAATAGACGACGAACAGGTTCCAGGTATATATTGCATTGGAATGCAGATGCGACCATAAACTTTGTATTCCGCCTTATTCCCTATTTTCCCAACATATAATCAACTGTTTTATAGGTTGAGTTATAGCTGGTAGCATCATTTCATACACAAGGGAGGTTCCTTGGAAATTAGCAGGTAGATCAATAGTAGGATACAGAACTCCTTCATTTTAGTCACGTAAGATTTGAAAACAAAGAAGCACATATATATATGTCTATACATTGAGGAGTCGATGATTACAATTGCATTATTAGCAATGCTTAAGGCATGTATTGAAAAGAAGCATCATTCCAATACACTGCACTGTCTGGCCGGCCCAGGCTGCCCAGCTTTTGGGTTGAGAAGAGATTCCACGTTGGTATGTGTGGGTCCTTGCGTCGAGAGACCCAGCTGGCATTCAGGCCAATTTGCAGTGAATTATGAGATTTCAATCATGTCTAGATGATTTTCCGATTGGAAAAGAAGAAAATATTATATAATTGTGTGAATGTGCCAAAGGGTAGACGAAGATACCCCCAGTTAGGAATCTGAAACAAAGTGCAGAGAACTTCCCTCAATATACCTATGTGCTAGACACTGGTAAACCTGTCAAACAGTAGTGCTCAAGATCCAAGGGATTACTGCACAGAAGTGTACATAGTATAGATACAAATGGACATATACATATGCATTCATAGATTGTAGATTGTCTCCTCCACAGGTCTCTTCCCTTTCAAATCTCGATATGCCATGGAATTTGGGTCGCCCGTTGGTCACAGAACTCGCAATCCCATTCCATAAAACACTTCATCGGCTGATGGAAAATTTCCTCCCCTGGATCATGGATCACAAGCGCTAAAGGTGGTACATAATATGTCTTTTTATGATCAAGTGTTTAAACTAAAAACACCCCTCAATTACACTTAATCAAGTTGACATTAAACTGTCTATACGAGATTCCAAACACCCAATAATCATCGATCCTAAAGTCGGCTTGCAATCGGGCCCGAATCCACGTTGCACCTGGGCCCACGCTGCCTATGAGGACGATTCTTGGCCTGGACCAAAAACAGGTGCAACCTGTTACCCTACAAGGGGATTTGGAAGCACTAGGTTGGTGATTCAACACTTCCTTAACTGATATTGAAAAGTCGGCGTCCAACTCTAAACTCTAAATGTATAGTTATAGGTCCTAGGAGTATCTGCATATGCAATCAAGACCAATCTAATGATCAACTCAAGTAAATGAGCTGATTTGTATAGAGTGTATGCCGTACAATGAATTTAATGCTTACAGACTTGCGCGTCCTAACATTTGCTGATTTTTTTTACCTATGGACCACTACAAATCATACACCCTCAGATTCAATTGAGATACTTCGATGATATCTTAAGAAAAGAAACTCGGGGAATTCTCAGGTGATTTCGGTCCATTTAGATATCCAATCCTTATCTGTAAGAGGGGTAGTCTAGGAAAGGACAACCAGGTTCTTCATTTCAAACAAACCATTGGATGCAACATGGATGCAACTAAAAATGAAAGGCGGTCGCCCTAAACTATTATGATATATTATGATCTTCCTATTGAAATTCACCAAGTCCAAGAGTGTCCCTAATTTGGACAATTTTTAAGACACTTCGATATTCCCATTCGCAACATGAATGACAACATACCAACAAGGTCCATCTGCTCTGAGGACCAAACTCTAGAGACGTGCCACCTGAAGCGCGAGCAGAGCTGAGGATGGCATTGCTCGGTCCGAAACACAGCCCTGAAACGATACCGAAGAGTCAAACCTTTGGTTGGAGGTTTTTCCACATGGAATGTTGCTATGAAATGGACCAACACTTGGGGATATGTCTAAAGTTTAAAGGGTACTATAAACCAGCAACCTTAACCAGCAACCAACCATTAGTTGAAAAATGGTTGGACACTGTTAAAAGGATTCATGCTGATAGGAAACGCTCGCAGGGTGCAGTATCCAAAGTAAACTCACTGATCCGCAAAGCACTTCAAGCTCAATTTCCTGCCAAGCCAAAGTACTCAAACTTGAGGTTCGTTACTAGTCACTCATTAGCTATTGGGGATGTTAATATCCATTGTCTATTTGAAAACAATCCAATGAAACATATCTACTGAAAACACATAATATCAGTCATAATGCCGTTCCCTAGTACAACGCCACAAGCATCGATTTTCCAATCTTTGCCAACCCTGTATGTCTTGCCATTTAGGGGAGCCATCTCCCCTCAACAAAAACAGTATGTCCGTTACACAGGTGGTGGCCTGCTGCCCCATCCTATTGTTGCTCAACCGAGAGGCATTACAGTGAAGAGCTGCATGGTGACCTTGAAACGAAGGGTAGGAACCAGTGGACACCAAAAGATTCAGCTACCTTGAAAAGGAGGTACACTACCTTATGGTATGTTGTTTTGGGGGGTGGGATGCCCTTGCAAATATCAGCCTTACAAACTGCTTGCATCAGTGAGAAACTGGATTCTAGGAGTGTGATTTTTTTGGTGAGTAAGAAAAGGGACTCCTTAGCGCGTTCCAGTATTTTGTAGTGCAGAATTGTTCTAAGCACAATATGACGCTCGCAGAATCCAAGCAATGTGGTAAAGTCATACTGTACTATATAGAAATACATCAAGAAACACCAGCAAATTCAAAAACAACAACAAACAACAAACAATAACAACACCATTTTGGTGTTTGTGTGGTTTTCCACCACACCGACTCTAAGGATGTGGCCAGAAACATGCAGAAGAGGAGGACACCTCGCACTCTTTCCATGGTCACCTGGCCAAGACTGGAAACGTGTATCACCTGTAGGATCGTTTAGTAACACATGTGCTGGGATCGGTTACCAATGGTTAAAGTACATACAGTATATTTCCGTGTGCTGTGCATGGGGCGAAGACCCACTTGTGGATAACCATGGTTCCAAAAAAATGCTTTTTTGAAAGTAGTTCGCATCGACGATGAAACCAACGATCACCATGCTAACTTCGGCTGGCAAGAATCAATTAGTTGTTGAAATTTCAATCTATTTCAAATAAATTAAACTAGTCAAGTTGTACATGTTCTCCATTCAGTAGCAACAAAAAATCAACAACTTGGATTGAAACCACCTTGTCGCCCCGAGTTTCACACAGGTGGCCAGTGGCCTCGTGAATGGCGGCTCGTGTAAGGTGTAAAAACCTGAGGCATGAAAGGGTGGTTTGAATCCGGAACTAACTGAAATGGGGTGCCAGCCAGCAAGTTATGTAAATGGCCTAACTTAACAGAGACTTTTCCGGGACAGGAAAGCAATGACCTCTATCTTGGCTCTAGCTTTTGGTGTGCCTTTTACAAAACCTTTAAAAAAAAAAACCTACGAGGCAAAGAACCGTTGAACGTTGCAGGAATCAAAACCACACTTGTGGCAAAAAAACGATATCGATTGTGCGATGTTTGTTGTTGTTGCTGTTGTTGTTGTAAACCATTGGAAATGACCGCGGTTCACCATGGTTCACCCACATCCCCCCTCCCCGGAGTCCAAGCAACCTTTGCGCCACCAAAGCTACCCATTTGTGGCTGGCCTCGATCTGAAACACAGCGAATGGGAATGGATTACCCTCCCTAAAAGTGACAGTTTGCCCTTGAAGATAGCCATTCCCGAAAGGAAAGTAGTCTCCCAACCACCATGTTTCAAGATTATGTTAGTTATACAAAGTGTAATGCTGGCTAGTAAACCTGGTTAGCATCTTAGAACTGGGAGTATTATATTGGGCTCTCCATGATTAGCAGGGGTATGGTGCGCTATATTTATTGAAAAAAAAATGAAAAAACAAAAATAAGTAGTTTGGAAATTGGGCACGCGACCCTTTTGACAAATGGCATTGTCAGATTGGATGGTCCCCTCAAGGGTAAAAACTATGAAAAAAACAGGGAAAAGCACCCTGTGGCATCCTTGCTTACATCGCCACGGATTTACCCAGACTTCCTGTCATTGCTGCAATCTCATCCTTTCGTGAATCTCAGGCAGTGCTGTGCGATGCAATAGTGTTTAAATATGATTGATTTGTGGAGGTGATACATAGAAACGAATCCATCAAAACAAAGCTTTCAAACCATGTCCAAGCGACAAAGGATACCAGTAGTGAGTGCTGTCTGTCAAAAAACACAAAAGGTCCATCTGTTCAAAATTATCCCGGCAAGAGACCCCAAACACTGTAAAAACGAAATGCAATGTATGTGTGACCACTCTATATGTGAGCACTGTATGTGTGACCACTCTATGTGAGCACTCTATGTGTGACCNCAAAAACACCACCGCACAAACACCACCACACAAGTACCACCACAAAAACACCACCACAGCACAACAAAAACACCACCACACCACCACAAAAACACCACCACACCACCACAAAAACACCACCACACGAAAACTACCACGAAAAATGAACATCAGTTCTTGGGCCGGATGTGGCAGAACGCCGAAAAGTACGAGAATTACCATGCAAACTTGACTTCAGTTCTTGGGCCGGATGTTGCAGCGCCAAAAACGTCAAAAAAGCACGAGTTTTATTGTAAAAACCCCGTTCAAGAGCATTGCAGAACACCCAAAAGTACGAGAATTACCACGAAAAATGAAAATCGAAGAAGTTGAAGCGCCGAAAAAGTACGAAAATTTACAGACGAAACCCGTTTTAGACCTTTTCATGAGCACCGCAGAACACCGGAAAGTACGAGAGTTACCACGAAAAACGAACATCGAAGAAGTTCAAGAGCCGGAAACTACGAAAATTTACAGACAAAACCCGTGCGCGTCGGTCGCCGCCAAGCCGAAACTACGAAAATTCACAGACGAAACGAACATGCAAGCACGAAACCACGAAAATAGCGATGAATTCTGCACAGAGCCCCGTCCGCCACCTCGATCTAGCCACCCCGGCTTTTTACTATTACCGTAAGAACCCCAAGTGTTACCACACTGTTTGGGGAATAAGAACCTAAACCGTTTAGTTGGTGTCATCTTACAATCTTGAGTGAGAAAACTAAAAGAGCCATACTCAGCTAATGTTATAAACTCAAGGCACTGGTATCCACCAGCAGGATTCATTGCAGTCATCATTTCATTCCCAAGAATCACATGCTCCTGGACCAAGTTGTTTCCTCCTAATTCCTTAGGCTTCCCGACCAACCCGGAAGAAACTGGATCAACTTCATGTGGGACAACCATATCGAGCTGGCTCGGTGAGCTATGCAGCAGGATTAACTGTTTAGCCGTTTCGCCAGCTTTTGGAGTTGGACAAAGTTCCAAACTTATGTTGTTCGAAAGGTGGAGACTCTTGCCTTATAAATAGATATAATATATATATATATATATATGATTTCAAAAATTCCGTGAACAAATCCAAGAAAAATTGGTATGGCCGAATTTGCAAGTCTAGGTATAGCGCCAGTTTTAGCTGGATGAGCAATGCTCTTGGTTGTCCGGGTTGATAGCCAAGGTTGGTCTTGGTACAGTCAATGAAGTCCCCAAATCCAGATAAGGGAGTTACAAGCAGTCTAGCAACAGGGTGAACAAGTCATTGGCTAACGATGCATCCGAACCATCCATCCACCTCACACTCACATGACCTGACCTTTGAACACCTGCGGTTTTTGCACCACGACCCCAGGTGGCCCTGCCTGTAACAATGTCATCTGGGTCATGTCCGTGACATCCTATCAAGTCCATCTTGGCGATCCAAAATTCAGCTGCTTGGTGTGGCCATAAAAACAAGATCGAAAACTATGACCAGTTTTGATGTTACTTTTGATTCTCTGAGGTAGTACTTCACTTCAGATGTACTTTAAGTATAATTTGTCCTTTCACGGAATAAACAAGGCACCTGCCAAGGAGGTTGGGAGTTTCCTTTTCCTCCCAAATGCGATGCTATCTTCAAAAGATGCATACATGATATTCATAAGTACATTGACATTGTTCATCATATCAAAAAATGGCAATTTCGATTAAACATACAAATCAAATAAATCGGGTGCTATGTCCTGAATCCTATAGCATCTAAATAATGAACACTATGTCATCGATCCAACCATGGCACCTTGAGTCACCTGCCATTTATCTGCAACATGTTCCGGAAAATGCGTAGATCATTAGAAAGTGGATCGCAGTCCAAACATGAGAAATAAGTCAGATACCTCACAAAATTGATCTAAGTTCCAGAAAAACATCGCAGCACTTGGACATGGAAGCGCTTAAAAAAATGTAGCCTACTGCCGCAGCGGGGTGTATATAAACTTGTTGCCAAAAGCTTGATGTCTGTCACAAGTCATCAGGGTCTATCAGAAAAATCATTGGGAACCCAAATTCGACCTGGAAACCACAAATCAGGTGATTCACCATGTAACAAGCTTTATGGGAAGGTCTCACCAAATTGAACCCCCTTTGAATTCGATTGGTGTTTTTGATCGATTCCTCGCCTCGACCACCCCGCTGTGACCTGGCCGAAGCCCGGCAAGCATTACCAGGTGAGCTCGTTTCATGTCATCTTCTGATGCCCTTTCTTTGGCTATTTGGTTTGGATAGATCCCTGGTGAACTAACATAGCAATGGAAACTCCGTCATAGTTTTTGAGATGAGATGACCGAGATGATGTTCTTCGTGAACACGGGTAACTTCACGTTTGCCATCCTAGCTCCCTAAACAATGCGCCAAACTTCCCCAACATCACAGCAGGGGGTGTTTCTGGATGCTTCCAGTGTTGTCTGATCACTCTCAGCATCACCTGCCAGGCCCATTCTCAAATTCAAGCCTCCGCATGAGTTCTGCTCCTGTTTTGGCGTGCATGGTCTGCCGTAGACTAAAAGAAACCACTAATAGTGCGCTTGCAAGTGGAAGGCATTGAAAGCAAACCAGTGGCAGGAAGAGAATCATAAAGAAGAACATGTGGCCATTTGCATCTTCTCAGCAGCATTAGCTGGTACTGCAAACTCAGCAAGAAAACAAAGTGTACATAGCAATTCACATACCACTTGAAGATGGTGCAAATTGGCAGTAGCGCACTAAAACTCTTCAACTTCAACCGTTGATCTGGTCTGAAAGCTTTGCCTGTCACACCTGCCACCAATAGCAACGTAGATTTGAGTTGTTTCAAATCAGGGAAATTTCACTGCTGATAAGCGTTCTCTCCAAACTCTTGTGTGAATTAGAAGCTCTTCAAGGTAGCTTTGAGTTGTATGTCAATTCTCCAAAAAATGCATGTATACTGTAAACCGACATGAAGAACATGCGCTTGAGCAGTGTCAAACAACATCAGCAAGTATCAGTGTATGAATATATAAAGTTTATACAGGGTCAATAGGTACAGTACTCCCAATTTGGGAGATATAAATAATCCATAGTCAATCCACAGTACATTGTAAACAACGTTTTGCAACTTACTCTGTAAGAAACAAATATTTCCTACTTCAATCTTGGCACCGCCTTAGGTTCCTTGCTTAAAGTTAAGCATGTGTAGTGAACCACATGACATGTCAACTTCCATTACCATAGAATCCACTGCAGCTGTCAGGTTCTAGGGAAGGTTCGCCAAAAAAAAAGTGATATCTAGATCTGTATCTGTCAGGATGTACATATCATCTCATAATATCTATTGTCGAATCAACCTTTGTCAACTTTTCACACCTCTTCTTCACACACCAATTGAATTGAAGCACCATCTTCAAAAGTAATGCTACAAATTCGTCTTCCATACAATTGAATAAATCATAACGTGAAATGTCAGGTCTTGCCCATGATTCCTTCAATACTTCTAGGGATAAGGCCACCTGAAATCGCTATGTTGCTCCTCAGCAGTGGCCAGCAGCATCATAGCAAAGAAGGGACACCTACAGTTCGACAAGGGGGGGCTGCTTCGGCTGGAAGCCCACAGATGGTGGGGTTATTGAGCTGGAATTTTGTGCAAGATCACTTGCAATACAGAAATCCATGTGATTTGAAGAATCCATAGAATTCCGAAACAACAAACTCATCCAACACTTAGCGGTTGGTTGAGGAACCGTGCTGGAACAAAGGCAACTTCATGCAATCATGAGCCCTAACCATGGGGATATGGCTTCCAACAACTTCAGTTCGAGCATGGATTCTTGACCATTAAACACTGAAGAAATCAACCAACTAGACTGAACTGACCATGCCATAGACAAGGATGCGTCCACTATCCACCGCTATCCACCACTATCCACATTGCCAGCAAAAGTCAGCAATCTCTTGGCAGTGCTGGGAGTGCAGTGCAGCACCACGTAGATCCGTTTGTGTATGAACATCATCATTTGGAAGAAGCACGGCTAAGCACGGTGTCACTTATGTTCCCCTCAAACAACCAGCACCTGATTCGTATGATCACCTGAGCTTGTTGCCTAACAAAAATCCTAAACGACCAAAACTCCTCTGACAGTTGCCTTTGAATCGCAACCGCAACCTCCTATGTTCCTACTATCTCAGCACGGATTGGAAGCCCGTTCTACTGATTGTCTTGTAAAGGCTATGTACCATCAGCTACTATCAACCAAGGTTGGATTGCATTTCTGCTTACTGGAAACCATGTGTCCTCTGTCTTTTGGGGTGTGAGCCCTTTAAAACCAGGTCTTTTCCAAACAAAACAAGGGTCATTTGACTTCCGAATATATAGTTACAATATGCTACAGTACTATTGGATAGTGCTCCAAATAGACCTTTGGGCCCAGGCCGACAAAAACATCGCATTCTGAGATCTTTCGCCACGTAAGGACCTGATTCTGCATTTGGAGCGTTGAAAGTTTGACTAAACGGTTGGGAGGTATGGATCAGGCTTTAGTTCTATCTGAGGTCCTACATCATCGAAACACCACTAGTTCCACCATCGCACCATGCAAGCTTTGGATGAACGGCAACTCATTGTGGAAAGTGACTGTAAATGGAGCCTCATCAATAGTTGGAAATCAACAGGGACAAAGTGCCGCCAGCTTCAAAACCCTCTTTGCAAATGGATTGTGTCTCACCATGTACCGCCTTGTGTAGTCTTGACGTAAGGTGAATCCAAAATCACAGGCCTCCTATCATTCACCCTCCTCGCACAAAAGCTGAGTCACATACGTTGCGACGTGAAATCCCACTCTGGTCGTTGGAAAGATGGAGTGGTGGCAAAGAAGAATGGGAAAATGCTTCTCTAAAATTCCGACATGAGCGAGTTTTTGTTTCAAAACTAGGGTCACTAGAGTCTAGGGTCATTTTGCTATTGTGATCATGCAAATTTTCTGGAGATGTCCTGTTCATGAGCTTTGGTCTTACAGGAATGAGTGAAAAAAATATGAAAAATGTTTTGTTCAGCAAAAAATAAATGCGACTCTGCGATAACATGTATGTGCGGTTCAGTTATCACTGGAGCCCGGCAATGAAATATGAATAGCTCAGGTGGAGAGATTTGGTTTTGCAGACTGTTGCAGCATCACTGCAAGAAAAACCAAAAGCAAACCTCGAGGACTGGATGGTTTGCGGTGTCCACTTAGCTATTTGTAGAAATCATATTGAAATTGCAGAGGTACTTGGTACCTGATAGATTCTCATAGTGTAAGCCACGCAAGAAATTGAGGTCTCAATGAGGTTGCTAGATCTTTGGCCCCAAAAAAACACATGAACAAAACTTCCATCAAGTGTTTCGTTCCACCACTAACGTGACGAACGTTGGAGTGAAATGTTGGATTCCACGAGGGAAGGTTGATGCAGCGGAACTGACCTTGCTCATGGTAGGTGGGTGATCCAAGCGCCAGTGTCCCAAGTTCTATCATCATCCACAAACAACAAAGTCACTGTGAATTTGTTTGCGGCAAACCTCATAGGTTGGTGATATAATATATATATAATATAATATAATATAATATACAGGATACATTTCCCTTGCAGACATGACCCAACATCCGTAGATTGGTCACAAACATTGACAATGCGAAGGGGTGTGTCAGTGTGTCCCAATGTGTCCCAAAAAAGAGAACCTAAAAGGTTTCACTGCAAGTTCTGAAAACAGGATTGAAAGAATCCACATGGTCACCCAGTATCAGGCAGTTCATGCAAAATATCCTATTTCATAGTAATTCATAGTAATTCCAAACAACTTGTTGTTTGGCACCCCAATTCTACACATGCAATCCATGTTCTCGAGGTTGATGCCTAATCAGCCACCGACTTTCCATGCCACCAAATTACCAAACTCCGTGTTTCATTCGCCCGTCGTTTTTTCTTCAGCAAGTAAGCAGTGTGGTGGTCCACGGTGAAACCTGACGGACTGGTGGACTGGTGGGCTCTTGGCTGCATGCTATGGTTGGTACCAAATACACCATGGAGGGGAAATGGTCAGTACCACTCCTCCAATAGGAATCTATAAATATGCTATGTAAATATATTGCTTGCATGGCACAATATGTTGCGTATATTTTCCCATTATACCCAACTTTAAGAAACTTCCAAAGAGTGGGATGAACATCTTAGACTAAAGGATACGCATAGTCATAGTTCAAATTCAGGGACCAGCAACATCACCTGAAAAAGGATTGAACAATGAAAGGCGACAGGTAGAGTTAATAACTCGATATCATACAGTAACTAGATGTACGTAACTAGGCACTGGGCAAAGAAAGGATTTGGTTGACTCTGTTTTGGTTCAACAAACAAGCATGTCTAAGAACTAATCAGTATGTCTTGGGATCGCGAATCATTTCATGCCATTTCTATGCTGAGGTAAGAAAAAATGCAGGCAAATCCGGGTCATTTTGCATTTTACAGTTCGAACATGTTGGAACAGAAGTCGGTTTGCAAAACATTGCGTGCCTCGACGCTTTCCGAAACGCTTTATGAGCCTGGTTCTGCAAAGGCGACGGGCAAGTACAAACGCAAGGGTGGTGACAAACGCAAGGGTGGTGGAGTACGATGGTTAGATAAAGGAGGATGGAGGATGAGGATGATGATGATGGTGATGATGATTGATAATGATGAGCAATCCATTTGAGGGGATTCTTAGATACGGTACTCTTTTCTTGCCACCAAGAACCTTGTGACTTGAACAAACTCAGTGATTAGGCATTTGACAAACACTCCTGGAAACACTTTTCTGGAGGAACACGGTTTGACAAGGGTAAGTTCAGGACAATAACAATGCTTTAGCTGGATAGCTGCCAGTGAGGGATTCTAATTGGTACAGCACTTCAAATTCCCGGGAATGCTCATCCAAGATTGAAACGACTATGAAACCTGTCATCTTTTCGTTTGCCAAAACTGGTGCGTTAGGTCATGGGTTACACAATGATGTTCTTCTGTGGCCTCATTTCCTAAGACCTGTGCATCAAGAAACGCGCCTTTCAGCATGGGATAAATTACAAAGCCCACCATGGCCGAGATGATCAAGTACCTCGAACTGTCAGGATCTGCCGAGAAGGAAAAGGCAACACCAGCTGTCCACTTTTGGGACAACTGTGCTGCAAGAAGAATCTTTTTATCTAATAGTCATATCATGTCATATCATCACTAGTCATCCAGTCCTTCATTGGGAGCTTAGTTGGGATGTTGTCCAACCACATCCGAAAAGAATCAAGAATCGAAAGGAACATCGAATTAGTCTTTAGATCCATATATATATATACATAGCATTGATCATTCTCCAATGAGCCTGGATTTTCCGAGGGTTACCAACAACATGGACCGGGGCATAAGAGCCCTATGGACCGCAAATGACATGGACCATGTGACCTACAAACTCTCGTAGGATTGTTTTGGTTGAAATTGTGACCAATGGATCTTTGTGTTGTGCCCACTATCGATGCCGGTTGTACCGAGACATAGAGACGGAGAGAGAAAGGGTAGCAGCAAGATGGAAAGTCTAGTTCAGCAAGCTGAAGGAAGCCAATAACTGTAGGGTTTGTTCTTCAGAACAATGCCTTGTGAAAAGTTGGCAGTTGGGTTGTCGTGTTGCTTATGCTGTTGGAACAGTCTTACCTAGCGTCAACTTTCAACAATACACACCTCCAGATGTGTTATACAGGGATTCGACTTTTTGTTCAAAAGGGTGTTGGAAAATCGCTCCCCCAAACAGATTTCAGCACTTCTGTGATGATTTACCAATGACATCAGGATTTTTCATCCACCTTAGAAAGGAGAAGCCAATGATTCATCCCAGGTCACACGCCACCAAAGACTGCGAAGAGTTTCCAGCCACCATGCCATAGGTTATCCCTGCAAGGTCAATGTAAAGAATCAACTTGGAGGTTAGTATGCATTTCGGATATCTCGCTTTGTTATATGGAGGTGCGGCAAGATATTGAACATAGTTCTAGTATACTGTAATTTTATACACTTGATAATACAAATGTATATATATATGGCAGATATGATATTCCTGTATGTATATATGAATGTAGATATATTTGTAGCGTATGGGTCCTTCCCAATGGATCCAATCCCTTTCCCCAAACCCATTGGTGAATGACTCACATCCATGTTTGCTCTCCTTGAAACCAAAGCAACTCTTTGGAAAATGCGGAATCTGCCCACCTGTACTTGATTGGATCAGGCATCCAATTCAACAAAATGAAGTCGTTCCCACCCTGGCATTGCAGCGATCTTGATTGGGATTGGCCTCGCGTCTTTGGGATTGGAAAAGAACCATTGAAGGTGATATACACAGAATGTACTTAACGTATTACAACCTTTCTGGAATATGTAGGAATACTCCATAACTGTCAATCTCGAGATATCTTTTTCTTGGGCATTGTCTGATTCCAGAGTCTAAGTATTCCAGCATGATCACACATATTTGCGTATAAGTCTCCATGTCAGCTGGACAATCAACCACATGTCAAAATCTTAGTCCGCATCAGTGTGGTCTAGAGTCTAGACCCAGTTCAGATGGAGCCCACTTAAGGTCCCCCTGGAGAAGGAGATGAATGCAGCTGTCGGACATGTGCTTAAGCTTGAATTCGGGGTGTCCAGCCATTCAACTTGCAACCCGTCCTTACCCTAACCATCTGCTAGCATCACATCAACATTCTCGTCGTTCAACATGCGACATGTGCAGAGATATCCAACCATATACTTCATACAGCCCCCCTTTATCTGAAGCATGACTATAATGTTGATCACCTTGTCAGGGGGACGTTGCTCCCCCATGCAAGCCGTATGGGTTCGGCTATGGCTACACAAGGATATGCAAGGATCTGCGCCACAAAAGGTCGGATTCTAACGGTCCATATTCACAATAAAACAGCTTGTGCCATTTACTCAAATGGTAAAATTCAAACAGAGCCTCCACAAAGCCTCAAAAAAAAACTCGTTTGAGACACATGAACCCGCCCAAGGTGGGTGCTCAAACATGTCGCAGGGTGACCACCAAACCATACTTGTCCAAGGCCCCTCGGATAGCTTGTTGGAAGAACTTCCGACCCTCGCCCTCCTGGTGGCAAAGTGTAGTACAGTAGCGCCGTCTGAGTGGTGAAAAAATGTGGGATGTTCCGATAATCCCTGACCTTAGGAAATGCAAAAAGTAGCTATATAAAGAAAACTTAGTTATAGTTAGTATGATGTGGTAAGCTCTACTACCTGTTCTAGAGATTTTAATATGAAAACAACACATAAAGTGAAAATGCAAATTGTCAATTCTAGCATTCAACATTTCCATGTTGCATTATTTTGCATTTTCCTGGAGTTTTTTTCTGAGGCATGGCCTTGCAGATTGGTCTGGTTTGTGTTCCACTTTCCAACTGCATTTGTTTTGGGCTTTCTGCGCATTTTTTCAGGTTTGAGAATGTCACAATACAAAGCAAATTCGTAAAACAAAGCCAGTTTTTTGGGAGCTGCAAGTTATAAACAGTTGCAAACGACTTACAGTACCTCAAGGATCATCTGAAGCAACAGGGCGTTTCATCATCTCCCGGTCTGCTAAGACCAAGCTCTCTCCAGCATATGGGATTTTTCACTGAAGTGGCACAGCTATCATGTGAAAACAGTAGCTGCAGCAGGGTTTCAAGTACCTACACCTCACACCCAAAACGGAGAATCTACACTACTTGGGACCATTGACGCCCGAAACTCCCAGGCTCTCAAGGGCCCCTCCAATGATTCAGACTGAGATGCCATTGGAAATACTATCCCTTCCAAGATGAAAGGAAGCAACCAGTCCCCCAAAAAACCGTTCGCTCCCACAAGTTACAAGAACTTTTCCAAAAGTCCAAGGGTTTTCAACCCCAACATTTTAACAGTTTCGGGTGAAGTTATTTCGCTACAACCACAACCATTGAGATCTCGAAAATCGCAAGTTCAAGGTGAAGATCCCAAGTGGCCGGTGCAACTGGGCACCTGTATCTCTGGTGCCAAGATCAATCCGCCTGTGGCCTTGGGGTTTTGCACTTCACCGCACCTCAGCGAAGTGCTTGAAAAGAATGGTTTGCTACATGTGTTACCTAGTGCTGTAAATGCACCATATACCCAAAGAAACATGAGTCTGACTGCATGTTTTTAAATATCTAAATATATGTATGTATATAAATACGTGTATACAGTGTATTGTGTATACTGTAAATACAAGTAAGATACATACACATATATAGACGAATAATGTTTTTACTGTCCACTTTTCTGGGTTGATTCTATGAAGTTCCCAAGGAATACAGTATCCCAGGCATACGTCAGTAGTTTCTACCCTTTGCAGGGAGGCCCTCCATTGCTTCCAACAAAGCGGCTTCTGTTTGAGATCAACGATCAAAACATGTGTTGCGGGGTCTGTTCCACTACCTACTGCGTAGGGAAGAAATTCTGCACCAGTTGATAGAGAGCTTGTCTCGTTATTTACAGGGTTTTATACACCTCGTGCACTTCAAGTCTTTGACTGTAGGGATTGCAGGAGCCTATCTTACATTGATTGAATTGTACTAAAACCATCATAACTTGCTTTGATATCCTCTACTGTGATCACTTACAATCAAAGCCAATGCTTTCCGAATAGCATGAACCCATCGATTCTGATTCCAAGGTACGGTACAAATCAGGATGCTTGCTTTCTGCAGCTGGTGGGAAGCATGCAGCACCTACTGCAACTTAGCTGCAATATCCAGGTCCACATCTCTTTCGCAATCCCGTCAGAATCCTCCAAATCTACTACGATGGCTCGCTGAAACTCAACATGTTTGTAGTTTTATGTGCTACTAAAATGACGGATATCAAGATTGTGAATTCCCGCTTGTACTATTACTTGCCCATTTCACCAAATCCTGCTCAAACAAAAATAATAAAAATCACGTTCACAGCTTCAAATGGGACCAGAATCAAACCTCTTGGAGCCACTAGTTTCTTCAAGGGTCATACAACAATCATTATATAGAACCATCCTGAAATACTTCGAACATAAAACTGCTTTCCAACATTCAGAAAAGGGAAACTAATCAACTTAATCTAAACATTGAAATTTGGGGTCGCATTCTACGTATGTCAAAATGGAGGGATCATCCACCCACCTGGAAGGACAGCAAACCTTGGTCTCCACACGTGAAGGGCTTATTGCCACCGCAGCAGTTGAGTCCTGCAGCCCAATATTCGATACCTCAAAGCAATGATCAGTCAACAACACTCATGATAAGTCTGATATGCATCTGTATATGTACATAAATATATAAATATATATATATATAGATATAGATCTAGATAGATATACATATGTAAGCTATGAATAAGTATACTGATACTGCATTACTTAGGAAATTATTATTCTATATTATATCATATTGTTTCTATGCGATATTGAGGGTATGACATAACGACTACCTCCTAATTTTTTACGCAGTTGTTANAAGTATACTGATACTGCATTACTTGGAAATTATATTCTATATTATATCATATTGTTTCTATGCGATATGAGGGATGACATAACGCTACCTCCATTTTTACGCATGTTGATAAAGAATATAAAGATCTACAATGTCGATTAATTTTGTGATGATTGCAATCCCACAAACATATTTTTTTCCTGAGGTTGCCGGGTCAAACCTGAAAAAAAGGTAAATGATGGTCAAAAGGTCGAACACGACTGGTTAGTAGTTCTGCTGGGGATTCCAAATCAAAGTACTATTGAGTCTGAGTGACAATGCTTCAGGGACAGCCTAGTGTAGTATAATATGCAGTATACAGAATCATCCACATTAAACATATTTCAAACATGGTGTTAAACTTATGTCAAACAGAAACAGCTGGAAACCCAAACCTACCCTCTCTGGAGCATTGCTGCCACAGGCTGAGGCCCATGACGTCGAAAGCTCGCTTCGCCGTTGGTGATTGGGGCAACCTCACGGCTTGCAGTCTCAGGATGGTCTGGTGGTGCATGGATTACCTTGATCATATATATAAACATTCAAAAACACATAAAAAATATATAATATGACATTCAATGGCCCCGCAATCATATTGATTATAGAAGCAACAACAACTGTTGTAGACACAATGGCAGTGCAAAAAGTAGCAGTGTGAGTGTGAGGAACATGAAGTCCAAAGGGAAAAAACGATTTTCCAACTCGTCTAAAGGATTTGTTAACACCAATACCCATTGCTACAACATGGTCCTGTCTATGTCTTGTTGGAGTTTGTGATCCCAGTTTATGATTCCAGAACATGTGCACCGGTTGTGTCACGTTGTCCATATCATTGTTTACTCAACTTCAATGTGGTCAAGCGGCACAGTAAACCGGCGACAAGGCGGAGCTTGCATCAGTAAAACCTCGCGAAATTCTTGACGTCACAAGGATAGTCAAGTGGAGAGTGAATATTGATCGTGCTTGGACATTTGGATATAAATTTATAAAGTCACAATAAGTCCAGCAATCATGATGAGGAAGCAACAAACATAATGGTAATGTGCTTTCCAACACAGATATCGATCAGTTGATAGGAATCTAATCAATGAATTGTGGGTTCAAGCGTGGTGGTCTCAAACCTATTAGCCAGGAATGGTTCCAGGAACTTCGCAATAGAGCTTTCCGTGGTAGGCAGCATCGAAGGAACGAACAAAGGCAGGGCAACGATTTAGAATAAGTGGATGTTTTCTGATCAGTTCTTTTACTATGGGAACTTCTTTCAAAATTTATGTTAAGTGTATACTGATGTTGGTCTGTGACAATCTGGAAATGAACTTTGAGGTTCATGAATCTGTGAAAACAACAGCATTTCACAAATTCTGCCAGCGCAAATGTCATGTTGTATCAGAATTATTCCATTTGCTACAGATCCTCACGCCAAAACAGCCCCTGCAAAAGAAGCCCTTTGGCTACACTTACCCATGGTGCTTAGCAAATACAACTGAGACTAAAAACGCAAAACTACAACATTCCCCAATCATCACTATTTATTGCAATTTCAAACACCACAACATTGCAAAGGAAACATTACATATAAACAAATGCATGTACTGTAGATACATACGAATATGACATGTATTCATGACACGGAAAAACATGTTTGATCGCACCACCTTGGTATTGTCCTTCTTGGTGGACATCCACCCTTCACTATCACTGTTGGGCTTCCATGCCAAAGGACTCCCCTGTGTTGACACCTTGGTGGAAGTGATTCCGATGTGTGTCTGGCTCTTGATTGCATTGTGGCATCTCGAGGTCAAAAAAACAAAGCCTTGTCAAATTCAAAAAAAAACTGAGTCCTTCCTTGTTTAACCTGAGGTTTTGTCGTGTCCTTAAGCTACAAGTCACCCCTGCAGTCTTTCTCTATAATCGCCGTCCAGCCACGTGTGCCATTTACAAAGACCATGCTCGACGCATCCAGTTTGGACGTTGCAGGCTGAAGGAAGCAAATGCGGAATCCAAGGAAACACGGTGAAGTGGAGGAAGACTAGTTCCAAAATTTTGGCATTCGCGATATACCATTGATACATATCGTATAATACCATTCTCATTAACATGGGAAGCGCGCTTTTGAAATAACTGGCAAGTCGAGGGGTACAGTATATGTGAAACCCAACATAAAAATGTTCAAGCAGGATGTTAATCTTTGAGCGAATGTGAACGGTTTCACCAGTCATTGGGACCACCATCTTCCGAAATACCCATCTCAGAAATTTGCAAACGCCTCAACACAACGAAGCTGAAACTTAGATTTTTGTTCATGAATTTTCAATTGTTTCAATTATTGAAATATTGTGATCCAAATCCCCGGAAATTAAACATTATGATCTGTGATGTTTTTCTTCCAACCTTGGGCAATGACCGAAACAACCGAACCGACGGTGGTTGATATATTTCCGTTCTGCACATGGCTGGTTGATGGAATGATTCCATACGATTCCTGTACATGTTCTTGCGAGTTTGTCAATCCCAATGTTTCAAGGGGTTGTTTGCACTGATAGGCCTTTCATAACTCGCATTAATTAGGGGCGCTGTGGAGGGGTGAAAAGGAAGGCCCCCAAGGTCCTGACAAGTTTTGATTTGTCAATTTGATGGTTTGATTTCTGCGCGCAAATGTGGACGTTGGCGGTTGGACAATTAATCCCGACAGAAAGTAAACTTTCACCACCCGCCGCACAACACCTGCTGTTGCTACCAGAAAACTCCCAAGCGCCTCCGAAGGCAACACATTGAAGTAACTGGCACCTTGCACTGGCAAAGTGCCACCATGGGGATTCCAAACAAATCTGTATGCCCATCTTGTAGACGACCACAATTTCCAAAAGAACAAACGATTGAGACAAAACAGCTTTACCAAGATAGAATTACAAGAACACGTGAATGTACACAAATAATGGGAACCCCTGCGCTTGTGCCACGTGATTGTCAATATGGTGGATGAAACATGTCGTGTGAAAACTATTGTTTCCCCAAAAACCTGGACAAATCAAAACCAAACGTTTAAGATTCAACAAACCCTTGATTTTGAGCGGCCAGCCTTGGTTGATGCGATGGAGTTCTTGCAAGCTAGTCAAATTCCCAAACCTGGCACCGAACAGCAACTCACTACATTCGCACATACCGCACGGCACATCGACCCCCAGCTACCTTACACACGTGGCATCAGTCATGGACAAACATTTGGCGCCTTAACTTATACACACAAACCCATCACATCAGACTTACAAGATCTTACAAGATCCACAAACTAGAAGGTGTTGCTAGGAATTCCACTAGTTTGCTCAAGCGCTTCCTGACTACGGTCAAAGCATTGGAAGGCTGAATTTCCAGGCCGCTACTGCAACTGGGAACCAGACTTGAACACCTATAATTCTCATTACGAATTCCACGCATGTCTCCGAAAGCTCAGCGACCATAGACAGAACCCCACCACTAAGGGAAACAATCTCTTGCTGGGTCGAGATATGGTATTGCAGCTGAAAAAACCTTGGGCTTGAGTTTGGCAAGCAAAGCGCCACGTCCAGAACAAGAGTTCAACAAACCCAAACCTCGCCACTTGGCAAAACGCGCCGACAATCCGCTTGGTGCCACAAAAAAGCCCTGACGATGCTTCGTTGCTGTGCAGCCTACATGTCCACGTTTGCTCTTGCGCTCTTGCGGTTCCCATGTTTGTGCCATAAAGTAAGCAGGCAACTGTTGTAGAAGAGGTGCACCCTTGAGACACGTCAAGACTTTGAGGACCCCAACAAGTTGATACTTTGAAACTCAAAGAATTTACACAATGATCGATCTGGACCACAGGGCGCTTTACTACACAATGCTCCCTGGACCAATCTTGGCACCTATATTCTTTTCGAAAGTGCAATTTATATAACATTCGCTGGAAGATCTCGGTTTGCAGATCTTTCCAGTACCTTGGCCATGAACATCTGAATTGTGTGTATAAGAATACGGTTGCCAAATACTCACTGGTTTTGATATGAATGAATTGATAATGGGATGGTTGGTGTGATGCATTTTGTATGCAGCAGTACTGCGTCCCACCCAAAGTTAAAGACGCCACATGCTGGCAAGATATTTTGTTAAGAGTTGGTGTGATGTGATGCATTTGGTATAGGTGATTACTTTTCGGAAGCCCCAGCCAGCTCCGCACAACCACCATTTCATCGAAACTTGGTGTAATCAAAACTTGTGATCTTGCATCCCGTTTTTGCATGGCCGACCGCGGCCTAGCTAATGCTGTGGAAGATGCTGGTTTGGTACCCCAACGTGACCGCAGATGGTGTCTGCAGGATTGGGGAAGTCTCGGTTCTAGATTATCATATGATATCATATAGGTACACATGTAGATCGGTTTCACTGTATATATATATATATATCATTTATCTGATTTCATCAATGTAAATACTTTCATGATTTCATGTATATACTTTATGAACCTTTGTGATTTCAACCTTTTGCAGTACCAAACCAAGATGTTGCAGTTCGCTTGTGGAAAGAGACAACAACAACAACAACAACAACAACAACAACAACAACAACAACAACAACAACAACAACAACAACAACAACAACAACAACAACAACAACAACAACACAACAACAACAACAACAACAACAACAACAACAACAACAACAACAACAACAACAACAACAACAACAACAACAACAACAACAACAACAACAACAACAACAACAACATTAACAACAACAACATTAACTATTAACAACAACATTAATAATAACAACAACAACAACAACAACAGCAACAACAACAAGGTCACAGCTGCAAAATCATGAAATGAGAGACGACCTTCTGGTTTTGCCTGTCTGAGAATTTGCCAACCCCTCAGCGAAATGATTGATTCTTGTCAGTTTGAGACCAACGGATCTTATGGCGAGTATAGCTAGTAGTTTTGAGATACAAACATGGGATAACATGGCCACTCACGAAACAACACATGCTGAGATTCACAAACCAACGCAGGTGCCGATGATCACCGCTGTCAACGTCAGGAAGCCTAAAACCACCTGAGTCAGGGACCACTTACCCGGACCATTTTTAGGCTGGTATCCCACCATTGATATTATATACACCCCCCGAAATTTAACCTAGCCCCTGAAAAATGATGGTTGGAAAACTACTTCCCTTTTGGGAAGGCCTATCTTCAGGCTATGTTAAACTTCCGGTGTAATATTTGCAGGGTTTCAACAACATTCTATAGGTGATGCAGGATTGAACCATCATCAACTGTATTATCACTCCGAAATCCCCGAAAAGATTGTGTTGGGATAGGTTTATTGCAATCTTGCTCAACAGCCAGCCATTGAAGCTTGTCTACTTGTCTTCTAGGATTTTGAGTCTACTGTCCCGTGTCAAATGTAGGATTGCAAAGTGCATGGTTTACTTCACCCCCAACTTGTGTGCGGGGTGACAGAATAATCTTCAGTGATTTCATTCATTTTTGTACGTCGTTTCCAACTGAACATTGCAGGTCACTGTAAGTGGATAAAGGATGATAAAGGTGCCTCCCCGGTTCCAAAAGAAAGACGGTGCTCTTCCCAGAACGGTTCAGTGAAACATGAACCTTTTTCTGATTCTTGGAAGAAGGGTGACATCCATTTGCCACCCTCTAGCAAAGGGCATGGTTGAAGGTGGGACCCCATTGCTCACCACTAAAATGTCGATGATGGGAAAGGTTTAATGCACTTGATATGATTCTCGGAATCCGCCATGCTACTGTACCATGGTCTTCCAAATACTTTGTGAGAAGGTGACACCCAAAACCTACCCCACACATCTTCTCTGCGGACTATGCTCAGTCTTGTGGAACGAATTCTTGTATTTACTTCGGATGCCTGGGAAATGTTTCAACTTCCCCAGGCCCAAGTCCTCCAGAAATGAAACACAATGGTAGAAAGTATGCAATCATCTCAACTGAGATACAATGGAGCTTCCAAGGAAAAAGACCCCATGATGTAAATAATAAGATACTATGAAAATGATTAAAATTGATACTATACACCTTGGATGACCCTTGCGCCAGTCCCTTCAGAAAACGACGATCACCTCATCACTCTCTTGCGAGGCGTACTTGGAACCTGCACAGTGTGAGAGGGCTCAAAACTGGATGCACCTCTCAAGATGCGTGAGAAATGATTGAACACTTGCTGTTGTTGGGTGAAAAACTGTGATTTTAAGATGTTCAATTCCAGTGTGGCACTTCCAGTCAATCTCCTATCTCCTACAGCAGACTAAGGACAAAGCCGATGTAGCCACTGATCAGGAGAATGAGAACCTACATCGCGAGACAAAACGCCAACGAAAACAACAAACCGTCAGCCTTCAGAAGAGCATGAGAGCAGGTTCATTACCTAGATTGTTTCAGCCTGGTCGGAAAAAAAAACGGTTGACACCACCACATATAGCTACAAATTTTCGATATCAAGTCATGTTTCTGGGTGCAACACTCCGGCATCCAACCATTTGAACAGCAATATCCCAGTACTATCAACTGGGATGTTGGATTGGTCCCATTGTCTTTGCTTTTGTTGCTGGAAAGATGCACTGGTTCTGGTGACAAGTCATAGTTGGTCAAGAGTCAAGATGTATACTATTTTTAATACTTAGTTATACCAGTAGATAACTAGAGATAGTGACATTTAGCAACCAACTCTAGAACAGACAGTTCCAGCTGAGAATCAAAAGCAAAGGTACCTACCACTTGTATACTCCAGGTGTAGAACAATCTTTCTATTGGCCCATTCGGTGCCAGCTGTTGCCAGAACCGGGATCCTTTCCTGACACTCCTGATACACATACATCGTTCCCAGCTTGTTCATGCGTTCCCCTATATTGCGATACACTACGTCATGGCCATGAAACTGACGTTGACATGGCCCCTGAAATGTGCACCGAGCCCTCAAAATCAGGGCCTATGCACCCTTATAGAAATACCGAAAAATCCGTTGATCATTTCGGTCGGAGGTCATATCAGTTTTGTATATTTGTGTTGGGAGTGTTTGACACCCACCATTACCCATCACTCCTCACATTCCCCATCTCCCACTGCCCACCAACGGAATGATCCACAGCACTGCGACTTGTCCATTCGCACCTGCCGATGCGAAGTGTTTCCAACCAAGCTGACGAAGCTGGCTATCAATGAATTATCCAAGTAAACCGCCAATGAAACTATCCAAGGATCTTACGTCGGAAGAAAGATGATGAATCATAACAAGAAAGTTAAAGCAAATCATATGTCAGAACCCTGAATCTTTGGGTCGCTCTTGTGGAACTCTCTAAAAACAAACAATGATGCTGGTCAAAGTAGAAAACTAGTTGGTGGTTTCAACCCATCTGAAAAATATTAGTCAAAATGGGAATCTTCCCCAAATAGGGGTGAAAATAAACAATATTTGAAACCACCACCTAGAAAACTTTATCAGTCCGCAATATCCAATTTCCCAACATCAACCACCAAATCGAGGGTCACCACATCATCTGACTTCATCAGCCGTGCAAGAAGTGTCTCATTTCAAGTGGTGTAGTTAGCTACAGGGAAACTTGTTGGCTACAAGCAAATCAAACTGCTTTGTAATGTACAATAGCTCTATCTATATATCATGTATCATGTGTATAACATAAACATATAATATACAGTATACACACTAGCTTGGAACAGGTTTCTTGCTTTGGGGTGAGATCCCTTAAGGTCGCTATCATTTGCCCATGAAATTGCCAGTTTGCAAAGATAAAACACCGAGATCCGAATCTGAGATCACATCCCCTGCGTGATTTTGGCTGCTCCACCTGCAATCAAATAACATAGTAGCACCAAAGCCTTAGTTTCTGAGATTTGCTTGTTTGATACTTGCATCGTTGATTCTACTGCCTATGGCCCTTACTTTAAGAGACACACTCAAACACAGCTGACTTGAATGTGATCTTCAATCTTCTGATGCTCCAATTGATTCGAATTGATGGAAGCCTCGAACTTGTTGAGTTTTATGATGGTTTTTGGCTCATCCCACAATGGGTGACTCACCAAATTTGTGATAAAAATATCATCCTGAAACCTCCAGGACATGCGACATGTCAACGGGTGAGAGAGGAAACCGTCTGGAGACATGGCTTGTCTTGTGCCTTCCTGGTATATGTGGCATTGGTTTTCAAAGCTTGTGGCAAGTCTTGTAGCACCGGAAATGAAACGCCATAGCCGTGCAACTGTGCAACTGTCAAATCGCACTGTGCTGGTGGATGAAACTAGATGGCCGCACAAAAAGTGAACTAAAATATACAGAACTATATGTATTATATATATTATATATATATATTATATAATATAGCATCGATTTGAAAAGTGTGATACATAAGTTGAATACACAACCCCCAAGCTTTGGCCAGCTTCAAAGTGTTTGGTTCAATGAGTCTGGTCTTCGAGGACCATACTAAGAGGCACCATGGAAGGAAGACCAGTTCCTCAGGCTCACCCCAGCTGCAACTGGTCAACTGGAACCAAAGGCGGTTTATGCATTTGTATATGGATGTTTCCTAACATGGTGGTACCCAACAACCATGGGTTTTCCTACTAAAAATGATCATTTTGGGATGTTTTGGGGGTACCACCATTTTGAGGAAACACCCATATAATCCCAAAAACATCCCCAAAAAAGAGATATCTGAATCAATAATTCAACTCTCTTGATGCTGCTGCTGTTAAATTCCAATTGGGAGTATTCAAGTATAACATATTACAAGTAAGAAACCTGAGGAGGCCAGGTATCTCCCACAAGTCGCTTGGTATAGTTGGGTTGTCCTTTTAAGTACCGAGAATTCCTTGAAACTTGTAGGCACTCTCCAAAACTGTTTGAAAGTTGGGGAAGTTCCAGTGATTAGGCCTCCTTAAAGGAGGTTCCGCTAAATAAACCACCCAATTTATCCATGTGGTCACTTGAGGTTTCGTTTTAAAATAAGTCCCCCAAAAAATCCCATGGTCTTACCTGAGCATGCGCTGACTAACAACCACTTGAATAGACTAGATTGACTGGATGTTACTCAAAAAGCAACTTCCATGGATGTAACTCAAGATGTTGGTCAAGGTTCCGCATTTCACTAAACCGGAAAATCCACGGGTCCCCCAACCCTTTTCCCACACAATTCCCTTCCGACAAACTGACATAGTCACATGCATTGTACAAAGTGCCAACAGATAGCCAACCTGATAACAACCTCATAACTGATAACCCCAATCTGCCAACATTTGGACTGGTTCACGTAGAAACATCATTTCATATCATATCATCATAACATCTTTCAGTGTTCTTTTTAGGATTTGATGCCTGGAGCATCCACGGCTTTCAACATCTCCGAGTGCCCCGGCACACATGGTGACTTTGTTGGCCTGAACCCGTGTGAGTTTCAGCGGCAGTGTTATAGCTGGGCACTTACCGATGTGCATATCACCCTTTCACTGGACATCAAAAATCTGAATCTAAATCTTCTTTAACTCGTCCCTTCAGTCATCCCCTTCCAACTACCCCGATCCCCCATTGCCCACCAAAAAAACCATTGGGCAGGTTTTCAACGGCCTCGTTGAACGGTAAACATATGTGTATCTAAACTGTAAAACTAGAAAAAACAATTTATTTGCCGGTACGGAGGCAACTTTGTAGAAAGGGCCGCACCTCGTCATACTCTTGCGGTTCCATATCTCCACGACGCAGGATCGACTTGTCGCTGGGAGGCCTCCACAAACTCAAACTGCTACGAGGTGTGAAAGGAGACTTAGAAAAGACATGAAACGACTAGAGGTCTTCAATTCCATGCGTGCTTCCTACAAATGATTCATATTCCCTTGAAAATTCCACATATGTATATAACATGAACCAGTGTGCCAAAGATCTTTTTGGGGGTACAAATTCTCAGAAATCTCCACAAGTTTGCAGTCAGTAAATATCGAAAAGCTGGAGCATGGAAATCGATCCATGAGTCATGGTTGAGTTTGATGGGTTTGAGTCACCCTGAAGAAATAAGGAGTAGATTTATATACATTAATTATCTGCCGATTGAGTTTAATGGTTTCAACCCCCAGACATAACCAACACAAACAAAAACAAATACATTGCATCTAATTATAATAAGGAAAATTCAGTTGCATATAAGAAATGATCAATCCGAGGAAAGCTTGTAACATCTGGTCCAGTCAGTCATAACATGTTTTTTTTTAATGTATTATATAATGATTAATTTCATATAGGAATCCTAACCTGTCGCGATGTCCCATTGAAGACCTGTAACCTCAGAGTTTTTCCATCACCCACTGTCAACCCAGTGGAAGTGCAGCCACCTGGGCCCTTCAATGTCGTAATTGCTCATGGTGCCATACTGTCCTGGATGCATAGAGGTTTTCCAAATGTCACAACGCTTCTGGGTGAGCGAGAAAAAACTGACCAATTGCAACCCTGAAAACGTTAATTGTCAATATTCATGTGGAGGTGTCTTGAAATAAAGGACCCTCACAGTGTAGCAAACATAGTATTTTTGAGCAGGAAACTCAAGGGGTTCGGGGATATATTGAAATATGTTCAATCAGGCCCATTTATTGATGCAATGGATTTCTATAGACACGAGGTTGTTTAGGTATGACAGGCGGCAAACCACAGCCGGTTCTACGACAGGTACGAAACAGCGACTCATGAAAACAGTCCTTATATCCAGAAATGACTATGTTTCACGTTCACCGGTCAAGAGCAAACCATGTCGCGTTTGTTGCTTTCATCACGTCATAATGAAGTCTCCTTTTGACAATCTGCACAAAGCCATTACAAAATCAAGTTCCTCAGTACCAACAGCCCCCACAAAAATAAAAACCATGCCCTTTACCAACATAAGCGGAAGTAGTAGAAACATATTTGCAGGCCTGTCTCAAAATTCTCAGGCTCAAGAAAAGCGGTTGGTACGGATCTCATGATCATCATATGTATACTCTAAGGGTTTGGTAGGGTCGTTAGTCTCACTTCTCCAAACCTGCCATGAAAAGTGAGTCTTCGGGACCAGTGAATCATGAATCATGCCATCAGTTGATCCGCGTTCACCAAGTGCCTATGTACAACTAGGTGATATATAGATGGCAAATATTTTCAACGGTAAATGCAACCTTGAGTCAAAGTCCCTTATATACACGAAAATTTCATGCTAATCCCTTGTTATGGGAGGCGTTGGACATGCTCTTGGCGCTCAATTTCACCTACAGTATGAATTGCCACCCCGTTGCATCCATCCATTTGGCGCACCAGAAACAAAGGTTTAGGACCATGCGCCCTCGGGATTATGAGCTATACCGTCTATACCACAAAGACACCTTCAGCCAATCCGTTGACATGCTGGCTTGCAAATAAGGCGTCGCATGTCATGGATTCCAATATCCCCCTCACCGAGGGTAATCTTCTATCCAATGCAGTTAAACTGCATTACCAGAGGGGCCCTTTTTGCTACACTGCTCTTATGATGCTCTTGTAGCTTTGTCCTCAAATTTGCATCTGCCGCGAGTAAAATGCGAGAAAGACAAATGGGATCCTTCTTTCGCAGCTGATCTGATTCAGATTGCAAGTGCAACATTCTCATTGGCCAAATGATCAGAATTATACACAGCAATCTTTCCTCAGGTTGTCCATTAAGAATCTGGCAATATGATGGTTAAAATGTGAATATACGCTATTGATGGGCATAGTCGCTGAATCCTCCTATTGGTTCCCAGTCCTTCAGGACCTGCATACTTGGCACCACGATACACAACACCGCCTGAGGTTGCGGATGCTGAGGCTCAGATATTCTCAGTTTGGTAGGCAGAAATTTCAGCCATTTGAACGTTGATTTGTTGCAGGGCTCCGAAACACAATTTCATTCGAGATCTTCAACAAATCAATAGCCAAATCCCATGGATGTTTATTGATTGGTCCACCCACCTCGCCCGGTTTTAGGGAACGAAGCCTGACTTGGAAAATAGAAACTGGAGCCATCTTAGTGACTAGCCTGGAAACTCTCCCATTGGGAGCCATGTGTCACTGATTTGCAACCAGGAGATTTATGTAAACCTAGCTTGCGAAATAGTATCCTCTTGGTCCTGTGAAACACTGTTGGTAAGATACTTTTCAGAACGGTTCATTATATATACAAGCTTCCGGGGTCAGAATACAAGGCTTATTTGAGTACTGGAACTGCGTTCACTGCTATTGTAGATGACCGCTAAGGAAATATTCTATTCATACAGATGATCATACAGTACTGGCAGCACTAAAAAAGTCAGTGTATCAAAATCCTGAACCAACACTTAACTTGGTCTATTTGCCAAACAGCACTAGGAATCATCTCAAACACCAACAACAAATACGAGCCTGGCTCATAAGCTGCCATCCTGGGCGACATTGGATTTTGACCAAGTTCGGTTAGATGCAAAATTTCTCATTTGGCCAGAATGGTATGGGTGCATATGGATAGAGAATTGAAAGTGCTTTTGGGAGGACTTGTTTAGAAAACAACTAGAGGGGTGATAAAGTCGATAAAGTTTACTCAAATATGATTCCAAATTTGGTGATTTGATCATGCCTCTGTGATTCCAGTGATCTCCAAAATCATGACAACTTTCATTTGACCCAAGGAATTCTGCAAATAGATTTCACCTTAAGTTCGCGTGGTGGCTGAATGAGCATCACAAGACATGTATATAACAGACATAGTATAGTATACATCTAGTAGTATGTGCGACAATGAGACATAGTGTATAAATGGGTATCTGAAGACATGGAATGGAATTGTAGATGCGGCAGGGAAACATAGCCAGAACCAAACCTGTTTTGACACTCTCAACTTGACAACGAGTCCCTGAATTCCTGATAACAACGTCACTCCATTTGGGATGTGCTGATCATGTGACAAATCAACAGCTCCATTAGGATGATTAGGATGGTTGGGTTTAATTGCCTTGTCTTCATTTCATCTATATCTTATATCCACTATCAGCAACTTTCATCGACCAAACTCATCAATACTCAGCATGTTGCCGACGAGTGGCAGAAAGTTTGGCGGTCAAATGTACATAGAGCAGGTGGGTTTGCCCTGCAGTTCTCTACTACGCTACCAAGTCTTGAGCCAAATGTTGCTCTGCAAGGTGAAAAAGGCATTTTTCTCTCCAAATATCGCGGTGCCCGCACCAAATGTCATTCCAGTAGGAAACGCCAAAAGGAAACCAGTCGACTTTGAACACCACGTCTGCACATACTAGCAAACACTGCGATGGCCACAAAAGCTAGCAACTATTTATATACTGCACTTCGATCATAGGACTGCATGAGTACTGACAAGCCACGAGTAAACCCAATATTCCTGGCAACTGATCAATGGGCTTCTCCCTTCAAAAAAACAAAGGGTCTTGCCAGGAGCGAGTTTCAACAGTACATTGGAGTAGTCTTGACATGTCTTGACAACAAACACTCCCAAAACGATTGCCAACAGGTCTGGGACAACAAGTGCAGTATGGTAGAAATGATACTTTCCACAAAATCATCAGCATCCGGCCATCGCGATTTAGCATGTTTCTCCACAGTGATTCTTGCGGAGGCAAATTCTGCATGCACTCCTTGTCTCTTGGTGAAGCCTCATGCAATCTGTACATTTTTTTTGGTCTCACCATGCTGAATCGCAAAATGGAAAAATCCAAATTGCTCCTGCAAGAATGTATGTATAGCTAATAAGGATAATATCCTTGAGGTACGCTGCAATTGTTCCCATGTATCTCCAGGGTACGAAGCCAGAAGACAGTCTAGTTATTACCATCTCCCTCAATCTGGTTGAACCTAATCTTTGCATATTTTTTTGAAGAATCTTCAATGCCAAAACAAATGATCCAATATACTCACCTATAATTCTATCCAAACATCACATCTCATTTTGGAGCTTCTTTTCATGTGCCCCTTGGATGTCCATCGTATGAGTCTAAGTTTCAGCCTCAGGTCCTGGCATCTAAGAGGTGAAGTCCGTGGCGATGATGATGATGATGATGATGATGATGATGATGATGATGATTGTTATTATTATTATTATCATTATCATTATTATTATCATTGTTATTATCAAAATAATGATGGCAAATATTTCAATAGTTTCAATAATATGCCTTCCTGGAACTCGTTTCTTCTCTACTTTAGGCTCTGAAAACAAAACAGGTCGTTTTTTGCATCACTTTTAGAGTCTTGAAAGTGCTGCTACTCCCAAGGAATCAGGTTTCATGACCAACTCACTGGCTTTTGGATTCATTCCAAACTCTGGGAGATCATTCACACAATCACAGTACAACTCTCCTTTTTCCACAATGATTGCTAAACACAGAAACATAACAAGCATCAATTTCTTCCTCACATTTGCTTGACTTCCATATCAAGAGATATCCGAAATCCACCAAACTACACCCACCTGTGAGAGCTGAAGCTTGCAACTGGTGACACTTTTCATGCACAAAAAAGATGGTCCAAGAGCGAGTAGATAGGGGATTCGAATCATAGAACCAAAATAGAGGTAATGATCTATTCTTAGTTGTTTGTGTAAAAAACAGTATGATATATCTATCTATATACTATACAGTATATATATGTACTAAAATATCAAATATTTACAACAATATGAATTATAATTGATGTGTTTGACTCAACTCAACTTAAAGTCCTTTTTGAAAGGATGCATCTTAAAATTTTAAGATTCAAAAGTGAGGATCTTCACCCAAAAACTCTGGAACCTGCCGTCGTCGGACATGCCTGGCATCACCACGAAGCGCATAAAGTCTGTGGCATTGCGTTCATTGGCTCTGGCCTGTCGCTCCTGAAAGGATGAATGGATCAAAATGGATTGTACATTTGTGTAAACACAGGCTCCCTGGTCATTTTTCGATATCAAATCATAAATCCATATCTATGTACTCGTGATATTTAATCATATTTAATCTACTGTTTGCGTTTTCAAATTTACTGTACCTATTTCTTTAGTGAGCGAGTTCTTGGATTAGTGGGCTTAGTAGGTTGGTGAGTGTCCTTGTGAGTTTCTGATCCGGTGAGTTAATGAGTCAGTCCGTTGCTTCGTTGGACCAGCTTAGGTTGTGTGTATGTCATGATTCCAAGTATATTAAATAGAATGGAAAATTCCAATATTCGAACTAAACTGGACGTATACGATAATT
>DF239512.1:0-28144 GCA_000507305.1 Breviolum minutum Mf 1.05b.01
AAGGCAAAGCCAGATCCGCCAATCTGCAAATCTTGTTGTAAGTTGGACGAGCCAAATCCATCACAGAGCGCGACGCTGCAGGTGCACTGCCTACCCCTCTACAAGGGCGGGGCAGATCGCTTTTACCAGCCCCTGCCTGGTAAGGAGAGGTACGCAACGCAGGCATGACAGAAAGACACAAGAAAAAAAAAATCCACAACCAAAACCACAAATTGCAAACAGCTGCAACTGCCCCAAGCCCAGCCCAGCAGCTGCTGCCTTGAGCCTTCAAGCACTTGACTCACAAAGGCAACAGCACAAATGATGCAAGGCAAGCAAGCAGTGGTTGGTTAGGGTTAGTTTCCATGCAAAGTATTGCACTTAAATCCTTCCGATACATGCAAATTGTACCTGACACATCCTCATGACTGCCTTAGTTTTTTCCTATCCTGCATATTTGGCTTTTGCAAAAAAAGCAGCCCACTGGCCATGATGTCCTCACCAGGCAATACCAACTGCTGCTGGCCCGGGCCCACGGGCCGAACCTCAACGTTTTACAGGATTGCTAGTGCTTGATACAAACCTTTGAAACTACAGATTGTGACTACTGCTTGCCGTTGCTGTTGAATAATCTGGCCATGCAATATGATAATCACCGGTGAGTTTGACGAAATCTTGTCGATTCGTGAAATCCTTTAGCAGTTGAAACGTAGTTCAACATGATACCCTCTGGTGAACTAACATGGACTCTAAAACCCCTGTGCAACACGCAAGAAAACATCTTCAAGTCGTGAATTTTCCAGTTTTCCAGATCTTTTTCTTCCACCAGGAAGTGACTGGTACTTTCTCCCACTTTCTTGTTGTTTTATCATAGGATCCCTATAGTTGGTGGTTTCAACTCATTTGAACAAACATATTCGTCAAATTGGATCATCTAACCCCAAGTTAAAGGGGCATAACTCCATGGTATCCTCAACGTCCAAGGTACCATGCGGCGGCCTCGACCTCCAGGCCCTACTTCCTGCCAACAGCTTGTTGCCCACCCAGGAAGGGCACATGTTGGGCATGGGCATGAAATACGGTAGATATGAGATGTGTATATATAATCATCTACTACCATCCGGCCCTCTTAGAGGCACGAGTTTAAACTGCCAGCATTTTCCAGGTAGATACAAACGAAAAAATACATTCACATTGGCCGATGAACCAATGAATGTCCATTGCTAATGTTAGATGATGTGGCACAAAAAAAAAAAGGTGTTTCAGTCTCAGTCCATTGACATTCAAACTTACTAAATTTAAGTTTAGAAAAAAATGGGAGCACCTTCCTGTTCCCATGTTTTTTTTTCATGTGCTCTTCGTTGCCTTGCTGAATTGGCAAGTTCCCCAATCTCGTTGTTGTGCAGCATCACGTGCGGTATCACGCGGGGGCGTAGGACTGAGGATTTGCCTCCGGGAGGATTCCTGGACGGGGAGCGAGAATTCGGAAACTTCTTTTCATCCCAAAAACATATAAAAAACATCATGAAAGAAGTTTCAATTATTGATTATGTGGGTGTTTCCTTAAATGGTGGTACCCCCAAAACACCCCAAAATGATCATGTTTAGTAGGAAAATCAATGGTTGTTGGGTACCATCATTTTAGGAACCCTCCATGTGTATATTATGGTTGGCTTCCCGGACTCTAGGGTCCCAGATTGATGATGAAAATTTTCCAAGCCATGGATTTCTGGAGGCTTTGAAGGTGTCGAAATGAAGGTCACCGTTTGCCTGAAGCCTCATGTGCATTGGCCATGACATGAAGACAGCACCTGAAATTTTACAAAAAACATCGATGTTTCGATGTTTCAACAAAAAAAGCTCATCATGCCCATGCTAAAACAAATTCGTTTGCATCATTTAGTATCATGTAATGTTCGTAGAACTAGGAAACACCTTCACTCTTCTCAATGTCTTCCCCGCATTTCACCATGTCCATCTCTAAAAAAACGGCAGCTCCTGGCACTTCCCCAACACCAAAGGCCGACCCTGCCCACTTCACCCCTCAACCACCCAGCACCCAGTCCGATGGAACGTTGAGGTGAGGAGAGGACCCACGCAAACCACTGCCCCTGGAGATATCGACTCGTCGAGATCCCAAAAAAAAAAAATGGCGCCATCAATTTCCCAAAAAAATCCACGGCCTGTTTCAACCACCTAAACAACATACATACAACTCCAGGAAGTGCCTGAAGTTGAATTGAAAATGATGAAAAATAAAAACGACTCAACCCAAAAGATTGAAAAACGATGGTTCATTGCTGGGCCCGGCCGTGTCCCCTCCTGTTTGTTGCATCCCAGGTGCCTATGGGAAAGGATATGACCTGCAGGTGGTCCCAAGCCATCAAACTCTCGATCACTGTCGTCCTCACCTTGGGACATTTCATCAACTTTTCCAAAGGCATTTGAAACAACCAAAAATCCAAAGAACTTCGTTGAAAAATCATGAAAAATTGAATGAGCATTGATGATCATTCATGATTTTGATGACTTCAAGTTCTTGTGCTATCAGTATCTATCAGTACTACTGTATCTGCATGTTCAAAGGTTGCATGCTGCACAAAACATCATGTTATCAACATCATAAATTTATGTGATAATATGCTCGACTCTAAACACCCTAAAGGAAGGTCCAGGCTGCTTGCTTGCAGTAGCTCTCTCATGGCTGCGGCGCTAGCATTGCTAATACCTGAAAATACCACAGGAGAGAAGCTTCTTCACTTTTTTTGCCTAAAATCCGGAATCTTGTAGGTTTGAGACTGGTCAATCATTTGCTTGATATAAATGCTTTTACTACATTGGAAAAGACATGGACAAAGCTTACAACATCTTGGAAAAAAACTGATTGCCTGGCAAGTCTTTGTGACCTTTTTGGGATGGTTAAGTGACCCTTTTCAATGGTTAAGTGACCTCCAACTAGGGGATGAAAAGGTCACTTTGAATCACCTGGTGGAAGACCTTTAAGAATCCATTCTCCAGCTTCCCAACCCACGCTTTGATTTTTTCAGTCCATAGGTGCAGCTGGCCATACTGCCGCTACGTCCACGTGAAGCTCGGCTAGCGCTTGAGAGCATTGCTTCTGACCTTCCCGCTACGCGCTACGTTGAAGTTGGTATGGTCCTATGGGGTTGTTTGATGGTAGAGATGAATAGAATAGACTTTCATTTTTTGACTTTTGCCATGGTGAAACCAATGGTTGGAAAAGGTACCTCCAAGATTGCCAGGAAGCCGTATCATCAAAGTCTTCTTCAACCTCCTGTCGAACAATTTTTGAGAAGGGATGATCTGCAGCTCAACCAATGACTCTCCACAGAAAATCTATCGGCAAAACTCGGCGAAACACTTACAAAAAACATGTCATTCAAAGGCTCCATACTGTTGATGGAAGAAATCCTGCACCAGTTGATAAGTAGCTTATCCCTTTATGTACACGGGTTTCATACATTCCAGGTGGTTGTTTGGGATTTCTTCCATCAACAGTAACACCCAAATCGTTACTCCTGTTCACCCATTCCTAGCTTCTTGACGAAACGTCGTCGATGTCCATCTTCATTGCTTTGAGAGAAGGCGCAGGTGCCAAACATATCTCTGGAGACCTGTTTGGTTGGAAAAACGTCCGAAAAACCCTGGAAGATGAACGGCTGGGAACCCCTACAGCCATCACTCATCACCCATGAAAAGAAAGGAAAAGAAAATGATCTGAACCAAACCTCCAGGGAATAACTGTTCCATGTTAATCTTCAGGGGTGTAATAAAACATCTTTGAACAACGAACTGAATTGTGACCGTTGATATTTACAATTCCAACCTGGCATTAAGATCTACACCATAAAATTGACACACCATACATGATACACACCAAATGGTATATCAACGAATGGCACCATATGGCACCATAACACCCCTGGTGTTAGAAGCAAAATGGTGACATCCTGGCCTTCGCATCCGCCTTCAACTGTGCTTGTTGAGTCTGCATCCATAACGATGGTTGCCCCCTGTCGACACGTGAGTAAACCAACATGGAGGTTGAATTTCTGATGTCACTATGGTTCACTGTAACATTTTGGCCGGTTTAGTGCTGCGCATCCTATTTCAAATGTATTTTGCACTGTCTTGTACTTAGTATTTTATTCTGTTGTTGATTTTGTTACCCTCCCTAAAACTAGCAGTTTGGAAACCCCTGAAAAGAGGCCAATTCGGAAAGGGTCGTCTCCCAAGCACCATTTCTCGGGGATCTACTTGGTACCATGCCTTGCAGAAGAGTCCTCCTCAGGGTGACCTGGGGGAAATTGCGAGGAATATCACAACCAATATCGAAAAACCTTTCACACAGAGAGAAAGAGAAACATGACTTATACGTAGAAGGTTGCATGAGATTTTTGAACCACCCATTTTTTCAGAGTGTTTAGCGCTTATACCAAAGTTTAATGTGACTGGCACTTTCAAGGATCACGAAAAAAATCCCTAAAAAATCCAACAGCTTTTGACTTAAGGCTGAACAATCGAAACGGCACATGTTTGGCCCCCAGCTCAGCTTCAAACGTATGGGAGAAATTGATGTACTATCGATACGAAGTTTCTTGCTGCTGCCGTTTGAGGTTTGACGATGCATGGCACTTTGCAGGTCTGCAGGACTCAAACCTCGGTGTTGTCAAACCAGCGACAAAATGAACGGTTTGGTCACCTGAAAAGGGAGCCATTTTATAAGAGAAATTGGTCGTGTTTTTTTTTCATACCATCATTTTTCAACGGGATTTGTTACTTTTCGACAACCAAACAAAATTATCTAATAAGGGATCTGAATTCTAGTAGCCTAGTAAATGAATCAAATTGGGTGGATTTTTGTCGTTGATAGCTAAGACTGATGCCCGGCATCAAATGGCAACATCTTCACCAAGCAACGCATCTGCATTGTTGTGGTGACACGATCAGCTCCAGGCCTTGAAAAGGCAAGAAGCTTGAGGGACTGCCCCTTGGGGCTCACGATCCACCGTGGTGTTTTTTGATGGGCAAAAAACGTCAAAAATCGTGAAGATACACCCAGGCCTCACCAAAGATGCAGCCACATGTGCAGGCTCTATTGGCACCATCACCCTTAGCAAGAACAAAACTGGGGCATGAGGGATCAAGTAAACATTCAAGGTGGGTGTTTGTTGTTGTTGTTGGTTGTTGGTTGTTGGTTGTTGGTTGTTGGTTGTTGGTTGTTGGTTGTTGGTTGTTGGTTGTTGGTTGTTGGTTGTTGGTTGTTGGTTGTTGGTTGTTGGTTGTTGGTTGTTGGTTGTTGGTTGTTGGTTGTTGGTTGTTGGTTGTTGGTTGTTGGTTGTTGGTTGTTGGTTGTTGGTTGTTGGTTGTTGGTTGTTGGTTGTTGGTTGTGGTTGTTGCTGTTGTTGTTGTTGTTGTTGTTGTTGTTGTTGTTGTTGTTGTTGTTGATGTGTTGCATCCAAGCATTGCGAATGTTCATCATTTACTGTCAAAGCCCAGAGGCTTTGAAGGGAAAATGCCTTGAAATTCGACCAACAAAAACTTGTCGATAGGTCGCAGCACCTATAGGGGACCAGCAAAATTTAAGAACAAATTCTACAAACCAATGCTGGGGTCTTTCACTAGTAAATCCTAAAGACATCCAAAGACCTACGTCCTCCAAACTGACCATTTGAAAAAGGTCGCCTGTTCCAGCCTTGAATCATCAACCGATTCAACAAAAACAAAAAACAAAAACAAAAATTTCGCGCCAAGCAGCGGAGAGTAAGGTTCCACAGTGGAATCCAAGCCATCTAGAGGCACCTGTAAGCATCCATCTAACCTCAGCTTTACACCATGGCCCCCATGGTATGGATGTCAATCATTGGTTAGTTCATAGAGGTCATGCTTAGCTGGTTGCTCCTTTGAGCCTATTCTACTGCACTTGTCTTTATTTAAAAAAAACAAGACGGTCATGGTTTGGAAAATGGGGAAACCTTAAATACACACAGAACACAGAGGTCCTGAAAGAGAATACATTACCCCCAGAAAATTAACATGTCCCCTGAAAAGGGATGAAAGGAACAAAATCATCATCCAACCATCAATTTTCGGGGGAGATGCTAGTTTTCAAGGGTGCAATTGTGATTCAATCCACTTTCCAACTGCCATCCAAATCGCTCCATGGTTTGCCAAATGGTGTGACTTGTCTCTTGCAAGTCTTTGATCTCCGCGAAAGGAATGATTTGCAGCAAGCTCCTTAGTGGCTATCAATGGGTAGATATGAATGGTGTACCATGGTCCCGGGACTATGAATTTCACTACTTTAACGGTTAACGGGTAACGTCATACATGGTGCACAATATGTACCAAGGGGTACATTTTGAGGATTACCAAACAATTTCTTTGAGTGGCTTAAGATAGCTTAGGCCAAGATAGAAATCATCTTAGGCTTAGAGTTTTTGCATGTGGGGAATGATGGGCATGATGTGCAACATCTTGTTATGATCTTTCTTACAAGCTGTCCATCTACATCCTACATTCATCTTTCCGGTACCCGGTGGGTACATCAACCAAGCATCTTGGTCGTACCATTGCTGTAGAGATAGCGCCTACGATATACCAAGGCTTCATGCCTTCCAGAATCTGAAAAGCTGAGTCGCCAATCCGTCTCCAACGTGCTACCTTAGTGAATCTCTAGTTGGTGCTTTCAACCTATCTGAAAAACATGCGCAAGTCAAATCGGAACATTTCCCCAAATAAGGGATGAAATTCAAGAAAATATTTGAAATCACCACCCAGATCTAAGTTGAATCGAAGATGTGCAAAGTGGATGTGGATATAGAAATTGATGGAATGAGCATATCAGTGAATAGTTGTGAGAACTAAGCTCCCACACCCTTGGCAATCTCCTCCTGTGCCAAGTGTGTTCTGAGGTGTCTTAACAAAAACACACCAGGGAATATCAATTCAATTTGCAAACAGTCATGGATTTGATGATATGTACATTAAAAAAATATAAGAATGAAAATAGACACATATATCTATTATATATCCTATAAATATATTCAATTCTATATAATTTTAGTTATATATAATCACTCTGCACTAACTATATCAACTGGTGCTTTCCTTGGATGTTTGCCCACCAACAGCAACTGTAAATGCCAGGCCTGTGAAGGCCCTTCCTCTGCTTCAGCGACACTTGGAGCCTCAGTGACGGACTCATATGAATACACCAGCACTGGACAGATACCCTCCAGGAGATTGACATATCCCACCCTGGGGAAAAGGAAAATCATCTTCAAAATGCCATTTTGGGGGGATATGTTAGTTCCCTGGAGGGTAAATCACAATCAATAAGTATGGAAAAAACCGTTGAATTTATGTGTGTTTTTTCCTGGTACATTCATCTTAAACTGCCACTGCAATAATTACGCCGTGGTCTGAACCAGAAACACAAATGTCTGCATGTGCATCAGCTAGACAAGGAGAGCCCCCAGCAAAAGACCCGCCCAACTCACAAGCATACATACAAACTTACATACAAGCATACATACAAAACAAAGCAGAAGCAATACATACAAACATACATACAAGCATATACATAAAACAAAGCAGAAAAAATACTCACAAGCATACCTACAAACTTACATACAAGCATACATACAAATCAAAGCAGACACAGATAGACAACGAGATGCAGAGGGAGGAGAATGTCGAGGAGGAGGAGGAGGACGAGGAGAAGGAGAAGAAGGAGAAGTGACTCACATAAAATCTAACAACCCTCACCTGACAGGTGGGGAATAAAACAGAAATTCTTGAAAAAGGGAAAGAATACAACAAAGAGTATAGACAACTTGAAGTGCTTTGTGATTTCTGCCAGTGTAAAGTGAAAAAATGTAGGTGGTCTAAACACTTACAAACAGAGAAGCATAAACATAATGAAGCGGTTAAAAATGATGATGAAGAGAAAGTAAATAAAATAACAGCTGAAGAAAAGGACGAATATTACAAGATAAAGAAGTTGAAACAAATATGGAAAACTGTGTGGTTGAGGAGTTAATTATATACCATAGATAATTCTACATAAATTACCTTATACAATACTTACTATTATATAAGGTAATATTTGTTTGCTCCTTTGTTTTGTGGGGTGCTGTTGGGAGGGCGTTGTTGTGTATGTGTCTGCTTTGTTTTTGTGAGTATTGTTTGTAGGTATGTGTCTGCTTTGATTTGTATGTATGCTTGTATGTAAGTTTGTAGGTATGCTTGTGAGTATTGCTTCTGCTTTGTTTTATGTATATGCTTGTATGTATGTTTGCATGTATTGCTTCTGCTTTGTTTTGTATGTATGCTTGTATGTAAGTTTGTATGTATGCTTGTGAGTTGAGCGGGTCTTTTGCTGGGGGCTCTCCTTGTCTAGCTGCATCCCATCAAATTTTGCATCCGATTTTTGGTTGCCACAGTGATGAATCACTGGATTTGGGTAAGGCCAGGCAGCAGGAGAGTCGCCAGGGAGCATCCTTGGTTTTTGTGAACTTTCTCCGATGAATTTTCTCCACCAAATCGGGAAAGGGTACAAGAAATCATGGTAAAAAAAAAGTGATACTGCCCGGGGAATTAACATATCCCACCTTTGGAAAAGGAAAATCATCTTCAAAATTGACTGTTCAGGGGATATGTTAGTTTTGGGGAGGGTAACACGGTTGCTTTTTGTTACCAATGGTTGAATCACTTGCCATTAGGCATCCTCTAGTTGTCATTCATTTTGACACTATTATGTACTTTCAAGAGGGGGATGATTCATTCCACCAGTTGCTGTGTGTGTTACTTTGCTGCATGGTATCCCTGCATTACACCCCCCGAAAACTATCATGGATACCCAAAATAGCCATATTTGAAAGGAGTTAAAAAGCCATATTTGAAAGGAGATACATTTTAAAAAACCATCATTTTTGGTATTTATGTTAGATTTCAGGGGGCCCAGCAGTCGTTTTCGCCGAAGCATCTTCACAAAGCGTTGTCGCAAACGCTGGGAACGTGCGTTGGGATCTCCGGGTGGTGCATGTGGCACAGGCACCACCTGCTACATGTACAGCCCATAGGATTTGTAAGGATTTTTGAGTTGAAATACCACAACTTCCAAAGTATCATTTTTCAGGACAATCCATTCTACTCAAATTTTGGTGGATATATCATGATATATCATGATATCTGGAACCTGAACTTGATAAAGTTCCCGTCCTGTGGGGTCCCTGCCTGTTGCAGAGATTCATGCATCAATGCTGTTGCAGCATCCAATCGACTCAAAGGTGAACGTTCCATGAGTCCTTCTACCAATTCTTTCCTCGAGGAGATTCATGTGTGCTTGGCTCCGGTTGTTGGCATCTTTTGTTGGAGTTTGATTGATGGAACATATCCAAGATATTCCTAAATAGAAGGGAAATATCGGATATGAGATCATGATACATAATGTGATACTGATGTGACGTTGATGATTGTGAATGTCCGGCAAGAAAACCATGTTCAGTTTAAGCTGCAACTTCGGGTAGAGCTTGAATTCTTCATGATCCAGCGGGATCTTGCGCATGACGTTGTTGTTCACAGCAGTGACCACTTCTGCATCGGCAAAAGCTTGTTGCTTCACGACCATGAAGAAGAGCCTGAAGAAAGGAACTGAATTGCAGCAAGAAGGGAGAAATGTGCTCTGCAAGACCTTGATGTGTTGTTCAATCTGTGCTAAAAATGACTTGCATTTCCCTTCAGACACACGCCCTGGTTTAACTCGTTCTCTTTCCGACGTGATCTTTTTTTTCTAAAGTGTGTCATCTTGCAGCCAACCAACACGCCACCAGCACTGAAAATATCGCTTTGCATAGTGGGCTCCATGTTGAGAAGGATTTCTGGAGCTGTATATCCAGGATGTCCCAGCTGAATAGGGAAGCGTTTCAAGTCACTTAGCCTCATCGCCAGACTGAAGTCGGATAATACTGGCCTCATATCCTGCAGGAGATTCAACCAATGACAGGCAATGATTGGCTCAAGTTGTTTGATGTGGATGCATGCTTTTCAATAAGATTCCATCAAAACCTTATTGATTTATTGATTTATTGGATGTTTGCGCATGGCAAACCACACCTCTATTGCAGGCTTTCTGCCCGCCTTTGAAGCACCATGACATTCACCCGCGCCCAGGCCCCATAACATTAATATCCATACCACTATCCATAACCATCCCCAAAACGCTCCGTGGTGAGGAAGATGTTCTCCGGGCTGACTTTGCGATAGATGATCTCCTGCTTATGAAGATGTTGGAGAGCTCCCAACACGCCCTTTATCAAATTCGCAGCCATGGTCTCTGACGGACTGCTGTTCATAACCTCGCCAAAATTTGAAGACTTTTTCGCCGCTGCCGAGGCAAAACAATAACCCATGCTACGGCGATACATCCCCAGATGAATGGATGATATGGCACGCACCATTTCCAACTGAAAACTCTTAAAACATAGTCTTTTTGGACACTCTCCCGTAAACTTAATATATTTTTATTTATGTATATATAAATAAACCAACAGAGCTAAGGGAAATCATGTATTTCCAAATCAAATACATACATCTGACCAGGTGCAAAGTCCAGCAAATCCTGCGATGGCAGGGGCATGGCCATTGCATAAGAAGGTCCCAACGACTTCTCGTTGACCTGGTGGATATGACACAACAAAGGGTATGCAACGAAAACCCGAAATCCTGCCTCAAAAAGTGTGAAAGTTCAGAAAGATCCCATTGAATGTGAACCAAGTGGATGGAAGATTTCGGAAAAATCTACAAGGTACACCACTTGGACAAAAAAAGGTTCACCCAAAATTCACCATGTCAAGAAAAGTCGGGCAAAAATTCCCCCATTTTTTGCAACACATCTTTCAAAAGCATCCACCTATCCACCTATCCAATTTCTGACCTGGAAGGTGGCGATCAACTTGTTGACATTGGGATGATTGTGGCAAGCGTGGTGAAGTTCCATTTCTCTTGTCATACGTTTCTGGTGGGATCCCAATGTCGGAGTGACCTGGGGCCGAGGTCTGGCGCCTGAACTCTACAAACATGTGGGGTTCCCAATTTTTTTGTCCTGAAAGCAATCCAAATTATGTAAAGATTATGTAAAGCATCATTGCATCTTACAAATCTCCAAAAAGTGATGGAAACAACACGAATTGCCGTGCTTCTGCCGTGCTTCTATTGGTAAAAGAAATCATGTGTCACTCGGTGGCCTTGATTGCTACGTTGGATTCAACTGGATCTTCAGCAACTCCATGAAGTTGTGCACGATAAATAGATGCCATGCTGCCATCCGACAGTTTGGAACCTGCTGATGCTGACAGATCGCCAAAAGGAAATGGGTGGAGCTCCACCAAATTGCAAAACTCATGTGGAAATATTTTAAAGAAAGATTACGGCTTTGATATGCTTTGATTGAATATCTCTTGGGGGAAACAACTATATATAGTTTCCGCCGACCCTCACACACCTTGGGATGCCTTCATCAGTAATAATCAGATGTTGATATGCAACTCACTGGATAGCACATGTCAATGACTGGGACCAGCCTAGCACATACATCGCTGGGAGATCACAACGGATAGCGCCCAACTTGGCTAAACTCCGCATGACCTTGGAATCCCCGACCCGAATCCAGGAGCTGGTGCAGCCATGAGAGTAGGTCAAATGATACCCTTTTTGGTGAAGCAAGTATGAAATTGGGAGCTGACATCCAAACACTATCACACAAATCATCGAACATCCATATCATCGATATCATAGCCCATATCCAAATCTTGCCAAGGCATGCAAAGACCATGTTCGAGGTCCACAAGGGTCAATATGCTCTCAGTTGTAATGGTTTCGGAAGTGCTCTCCCAGAGAACGTACTTCCCATATGCTGCCATGTCATCATGAATCAAGTCGCAAAAAAAATGGAAAAACACTACGAAATCACTAAATGCATGCGTAGCTGCTAGTGTTCATGATGATTTACATCCCCCACCGAAAAAAGATGGATCCAAAGACTCCAAGCGACTTTCTCGATCTCAGCCTCATCACCCGAATGAATCCGAAGCACCCAAACCTGGGGGCTTTCGTTTTGATGTCCAGGTCTTTTAAACAGGTGATTTTTTATTGGGGGAGAAGTTGTGGAGCTTGGATTTCAAGTTGGACCTGGTTCTGAGGTGAATATTTTTATCAAAAGGTGGATTTTTAAAAAAATCGACCTAAGATTGTCTGGAGCTTGGATTTTTCAAGTTCCAACATCTGATGAAAATCCTTGGTGAAAAACCGTGAATTCGTGACTAATACCTTGCAGTCAACTAGTCAAGCGCATCCACCATATTTCGGGTCATATTTGCATCAAATGGTCTGCTTCCATTTTTTGTCGGCAAAAATTTTTGGCATCATTCTTCAGAAATTTTCCTGCCCATTGAAACTTCAGCAAGAAGCATCAGAAAGATTTCCCATTGTGGCCGGTGCCACCGCAAGTCTGTTTTGACTCAAACCTCGGCACGTTTCACCAATGGTGAAGGTCAACAGGAGGCACCTGCTGAAGGTTGAAGTTTAGACAACTACAAGCATACACCCTGGAAGATCAACGGTCCACTGGTTCACCTACAAATCACCCATGAAAATTAAAGGAACATGATCTATTCACCAAACTGAAAATGTTCCATCTTAGGGCCTATAGGGGTGATCCACCAAGCAGCAAATGTGGGATGCCAATAATGGCAGCTCGAAGAATGGGTCACTACCTGGCAAAGCCCGAAAGTTTGAAGCACCTTCACTGTGCTTGAAAATGTTTGAAGAGATATATTGACATAAGATACTTCTACAACTACCCTTCTCTATCATGTTCATGCATCAGTGTAAAATTAACCCTAATTCAATCAGTCTTGAGAATATCCATTTGGTCCGATTTTTTTCCATGTAGACTGGACAAGCCATGATGTTGCCTGCCTGGATGACCCACTGGTTGCGACAAGACCGTCAACTTGTTGGAATGTAAGCGGACCTCAAGGCCTAAAGTGCCTCAGTAGAGATGCTCCCTCGACCATTCACTGGACTTACGGTTAGGTATGGCTGGCTGTCCCAGTGGGTTTTCTCAGTGCCGAAGGTTGAAGAATTTACAAAAACCTTGAACTTGTTGGCCCAAATATTGAAGGTTTCCCCCTATGAAACTACTTTTACAATGAGGTCAGCCGAGGTTGTTCTATATTATGTCATGAGCTGATAGGGATTCATTGTGGCTGAAACTTGTCAGATTCTGATATATAAGTTCATGGAAACACTCACTTCCCCGTCTGGGGCGACACGCTGTTATGGCCCCAAAGCAAGGTCAGCATGCACTAACATCGCGCTCACATCAAATTCATAGAATGATATAGAATGGGCTGTACATGCGCCATCCAGCAACCAAACAGAGCAATAGTAAGCCACCTTTTCCCGTAGAAAATACATCCACTTTCATCCTAGATGTTCCAACCGGCTATGCTAAATCACTGGGACTCCGTAGGTTATGTCTTATGATAGTTCTGATGACAAACAAGATGACGATGTACATCTCTGCATGTTTTCCCATCTCAGTTGCATCGTTCCAAGTGACTGCCCAGTTCCTGCGACAATTGCAGGGACATGCTGATGGCCTCTTGGAGGATCTGATCGTTGCTTGCACCTTCGAACCACGGAACCGAATATCAAACTCCGAAAGATCTTAGTCATTAAGTTGTAAGAAACATCGTTACACACTTGGGTCTTTCAGTAGATGGGTACAACTCATACCCAGGGTTTGGCAAGGGAACTTGGGATCCCGGAATTGGACGAAGCCGAAAAACAAGCGAACGGGTCATCGGACTCCATGATTTTTGAAAGGACGACTACTCCATGGTAGCTACGTATCACAACCTTCAAATACCCTCAGGATAGAATCCGAGTTCCAATACCGCACATGATTTGGGAAGGCACTTCTAATTCAAAAACTGGCTTTGCTTCAAAATTGGGATGTCATTCCGCGACCGCACAACAAGGAACCAGATCTAGTATGATATAGTATAAAAATCCTTCATTTTGGATGTCCAACAATTAGCTTTGCCATCGCCATATATCAGAAAGGACTTGCTGCGAAATGGCCTGATCATTTAATGTCATCTACTGAATTCTAATGGAAAAAGACTAGTACAGGGTGACAGGGTCTTACCCAATGCGAACATACTACGCTATGTGTTGGTTGCAAAGGTGAACAGTCAAATCGGATCATGTTTTGTAGGATTGATCGGGCTTAAAAATAAAGATCCACCACCTACATAAGATTCATAAGTTGGAAGCCACCACCCCCAAAAATACCAGTAAATGTGTAATAATTGTATATACACATGCCTATACTATATACATGTGTGTAAATGTATATATTAATTTACACACACACACACACATATAACACACATATATATATATATATACACAAATATCAAATCATATAAATCACCCAGGTGGTGCCCCTTTTTTCCCCAAAGGAGGTGAAACTCCGGACCTTGGCCCTGCAAAAGTTCATCGGCTTGAAATGGTGTTGGCAACTTGGCGGCAAGGTGGACCTGCCAACGAAAACCGGGACGAACCACCGGTGTCAACTACTTCTCCACTGGGGCAGGATTTCTTCCAATCAATATGTAAAAAATGGTACCAAAAATCATACAAAATCAATCACTCCTGAAAATCCAAGTTGACAAAGGTTCACTGACACCAAAATCGAAGTGAAGTTAAATCCTTTATCAATGATATCAATTTTGCGTTGAAATCTCGGCTCCTTCCTCGGGTTGGTAGTTTTTCGAGGTGAATAATTCATAGATTCAAACAATGACATCACATCAAGTGCCTTCGATAGCAAAAGAAATCCTATTTACTTGTCAGTCTTTGAGTCATCATTTAAAAATACTTATACGTATACGTATATACACTCGTCCCAAAAACACAAATAATTACCCAAAATACCTGCCAAAACATCACACACTTGGATTCTATGTGATAAACCATCTTCATGTTGAAAAATGGCCACTTTTTCTCCTATAAATCACCTTCTCTAAATTCATGCCAAGGTGCTGGATCAAGCTCTAAAGTGACCATCCTTTCCGTGTCCGACACGGTTGGACGACCTAAAAAAACCTCGGGTGTTTTTTTTGCACCCCAAGCGGGACGGTGAAAAAAGAACGTGCCCCAATGATGCGTTTTCTAAGCATGCACATACAAACTACATCCTTTTTTTGGGGTGAAAAACTGGATCTGGGATCCTTGTTCCAAATTCCGGTGAACTTCCCGTTTTCCTTGTGATATGTTCAGAGATTTGTTGTTGAAGGGGGAGCATTTGCGTCTGTATTTCGTGCTTAAAAATCATGTCCCTCGGCAGAACTTTTTAAAAATTACCCCAGAAATGCCAAGTGCATCACCCTGAAATTGGAGATTTCACTTGTTTTCCACGCTCTTTTTTTGGGGGACGGGGTGACTCGTAGACGATATCCTAAAATTTGCGCAAAAACCTGCGTTTTCTCTACATGTTTGCCAAAATCTTGGGTGCGCTGAATCCTTCCCATCATTTCTCTATTTCCAAAATCGGCCCCCATCACCCACCAGAACTTGTGCATCAGCATCCCCCCTGGACCCAAATTCCTCCAAAGGAACCAATCCAAGCAGACTTTCAAAGGCCCCAAGGGGTCTTCAAAATCTTCAAAGGTCACAAGTTACATGGGCCAAGCGGCTGCAAGTTCATCGAAGTCTATGACAACGTTCAGGGTGTGATTGTCAAGAGAAAATGCCGTAGAAGCTTGATGTTCATGTTTGGGAGCTTAGGCAATTTTCATGAGATTCCCATGGACTTTTTAGAGATGTTTGATGTGATTGATGATCTATGGATAAAAATTAAATCACAAGAAGCAATCCAAGTTGACATGTGAACTTCTAACTGCGGCATGGCTGTTTTAAAGACCTTGGCACTTGGCAAAATGCCCAGCTTCGGCCCCCTCTCCTGGACCACAGGTGGCCCCAAAGTGCGCCAACAAGAAAACACCCTCTTGCGCCTGGCAGAGTTGAGGAAACTCCCCCAACCGGGATGATCCAATGACCCATGACATCCATCCATGGGACTGCATGGTATATTTACCTACATTTTATGTTGGATGTTTATAGTAAAATGTGGGTAAATATACCAGGTCCCATACGGATTCTCTATGGGATAGATTGCATTCTTCAGGCTTTTGGCTTTTGATGTTTTTGATGTTTTTTGTTCCAAAATAATGACAAATACATACAAATATGTCAGCTGCTTCTTTCCTACAATTCTAAAGGTTGCCAAGGGCTTAGTTTAGTTTAAAGTGGCCCGGGAATGGGAGGGACATACAATGACATACAACACAGACAAGCAAAAGTACAAAACATGACACGTACTTATAGATATTAATGCATACGGTATACATATCTATGTATATATATATAATATATATTAATCAAAACTAATGATATCATAGATGGCCTGCAACCATCTCGCAACCCATATAATGCATGACATGTATAACTTTGCATATATATATATATATAATGTATATATACGTATTATTTACTGCATTATTTATATACGCAAAAAAACATATGCATCTCAGATATTGATTAGATTCCTTCACGTGTCTCTCAGCATATATCAATTCTTCCCGGGTTGATCCTTGCACCCTCGGGGGTCCCAAGGATCACACCCAACTCCCAAGGTACTTCAAAGGTAGTTTCCCATAGGAAATATGTTTAACATGGTTCGCCTAAAAATGGATGGTTTCCAAGTTCGGAATCTCCTATTCCTTTTGGTGCCATTTTCAGGTGAACCATGTTAAACTTTGGGAGGGTAACTACTTCAAATCTACTTCAATGGCATTTTGGGGTACCATCTTTTTTAGGTCCCTAAAAAAATTTAATTGGTTGACTTCCTGGCACCTCTGAACCAAAGGTGGGTCGTGGTCGCACAATGCCATGGACTAACGATGCCACAGGACCTTAAAGAAAAACATCAACTGGTCCACAGTTAATATTTTGTGTTGAAATGTATATGGATGTTTCCGAAAATAGTGGGTTTTCCCCCCAAAGCATCCCATTTTAATAGGATTTTCCATTATTTTCACCATCCATTTTGGGGTTCCCCTATTTTGGAAACACCCATGTATAGTGGTTAATACACATGAATAAAAGAAGCCTCTCAAGGATGGAGGACGGAAGTTATATGAAAGTTAAACATGGAACCTCTGTCTGTTCTTGCTTTCAGGGCATCCACAGAATATTGAAACCCAAATTTGCCACCATCCACAAACATGTTCGGCTCAAGGTGCTTAGATCTACCACTGGCCGAGCTGCAAACCTCAACCATGGCGCCATCAAGCAACGAAAACTCACACTGAGGAATTTCCAGCAATCATGGGGCGTGTGTCAAAATTAGCGAACCTAAATTACATGGACTTCCTTTTTTAACAGTAAACACACCATGATTCTACCAGCAATTGAATGTCGCCATCTTTTTTTGGAGACTTAGCTGTTGCTTCCCAGACACGCTGCGAGCACCACCGCCTCGTTTCACAAGTAAGTTGTGATGCCATGCTGATGCTGAAAGGCCACATGGGTTTTCCCGGTGTCCAATGATGGAGTCCAATGCTAAGGCACCCACATCACAAGATCCAGCCTGAAACAATTGTTGGTCCTGCAGCTCGCTAGCACTGACAATATCTTTCATGCCGTTGCTGCAAAAACATGGACATCTGGTATGCGTCATAGTGACATAAAACTTTAGAGTTACTTGTCATGATGTTGGATCTAACTTAATATTATACGCTATGATGTTTGATGATGTTTATATGTAGATAGAAAGGCAATCATCTATAGATGACTTACAGATGGGTATCTATCTAGTATCATAGCTGAGGAGACCTCATTGTCTCTTGTACTTGTACCTCAAAAAAATCTCCTCTGTCGTCAAGACTTGCAATCGATCACCATGCAGTTCCACCGCATCGCGGGTCTCCTGACCGGGTAAGAGGTCTACCTCCATTCTCTCCAAACTCACCTATTTTCATGAACGCACCTTTGGTCCAAAACAATGTTTACATAACATGTCCTGGGCCACTAGGATTTTTCTGATGTCAATGTTTCGTTGTTGGTTGGGGTTTGAGGTGCACAAGTGGGATGTCAATGAGTGCACGGTTTACATCCGTTTCATCACCCAATCACCCTTAGTGCCATAGCACTGGCAGTTCCTCCAAGATCGTTGCACTGGCACGCAGGAGCGTAACACTGATAGGTCGCGGGAGTTGCGACACGTACGGTTCCGGCAGCGTCAGAAGTCTCAGGGAGAGAAAAAAATGAGCAGCTGAAGAAAGGTTTGGTATGTAAAAACACACCTGGCAATTTTTGTCCTATCATGTCTTATCCATCCTATCTTTTCCCATTTTATCATCTTAGCATATCACCCTGGTTCACCGCTACAAGCCCACAAAGGCTTACAGAAACAGCCACAAAATGTTCACCAAGCTGCTGTAAAGCAAACTCCAACCTCAATTTTCATAAGGTATGTCAGGTCCCAAAAGATCAACAAACATATTAATCTCCATGTCTGTGAAGTTTGTTTCATCTTCATTTTTTCTCAGGCTCCCAACGTATGGTCCTCATGCCCCAGGAAACACATACGAAAACCTCCAACATTTGGCACTTCAAAATCGCTCAAGGTTGCCAGCAGCTCCTGCAAATTCCATGGTGAATGGTGCATGGCACCTTGGGTCTTGCTAAAACACTAGTTTACCAAGGATAGTGGAGATTAATAACAGGGTTGCCTTCAACCAAAATGAATAGATTTATTTTTTAGGCAAACTGGAAAAACTTTTTTCACCGAGAAGTCCTTCCAAGCCACCCCAGAGTTAACTGGTGTTGCCGCTTGGACCAGGGCAGGTAACAGTAGGCCCACATGCCACATACCCATCACAGTCAAGGCAACACTTCCATGGCGGAAACGGCATGGGTTGTTTTTTCCAGGATCGTCTGTTTGATGTATCTTGCTGCGTCAGGTGGCAGTTGGCGGTACGTGGGACACAAGTCTCTGGAGAGCAACGTTTCAATCAGCAAACAAGTGAGCGTGTTAGCAAATACATGGTGCGCTTGCTCGTGCAGGCTTGGGTAGAGACCCTCCAGCAATTGGTATATCATTGTATTAATATGATTTTGAATAGATTGATGATGTATGTATATGGTGCATACATGTAAACACCATTGCATGCATGTAGATGATATTCCGGGCCAAAGCTGCGTGATTACACATTGCACGGCAGGTCCACTACTGCGTAAGCATGAAGTGATACCTCTTGAAATTGCTGAATTCAAGCTGTTTCCAATGATCCTAATGTCCATTGCTTCAAATTCATGACACAACGGCAAGTTTTCACGCTCCGCCTCTGAAACTCCTGCGTGGAACTAAAAAAAACAAGAGATAGTGAAAAAAATTCACATCTCAAACTGAAACCAGGGTTTTTAAAAAAATTGAACCTCAGGATCTTCCAACCAGCGAAATCACTTGCCCTTACCGGCGAAAGGAGCGCGTCAACTCCGGGGGGGCTTCCTCAGGTGCAAAGTAGCGACGACAAACGTCGGAGGCCGTGGTGAACTCAGCCAAGTCCTGCTGTTTTTCGAGGAGGAGGTGGTTGGTTGTTGTGGTTGGTGTTGGCGTATTAACTTATTCATTATTTATGATTGTTTGATTATTTGTACGTATTCTTATTCAATACTTCTTCATTCTTGTTCCATTTTTGGTTGGATCGTTGTACTTGGAGTCCAAAAAACCACGAATCTTAAAATCTTGTGTCATGAAGCTGTGATGAAGCAACCAAAGCTGCATTGAATTTGGATAATTTGATTAATTTCATAAGGGTCTTAAAATGTGTTGAAACCAAGGGCCCCACTTACCGATTGATGCTAGTGACTAGTGCTCAACAGATTCTTTCCACTCGCAGCTAAACAACAGCCTGCAAAGAATCCCACATTGATTCACTGGCCAACCAAACAAAGCTCCTGGTAATGATGCAGCATGGGACAAACAGATCTCCAAAATGACTCAAACATCTGAGGAGCATCCACCAATAAAACACGTGCAAAACGTCGTGGGTAGTAGTTGTGAATAACATCCACCATGAAGCAAACAAATTCCAAATCTGCTTGCAGTGGTGAAAAGCCATTCAAATCCACCACTGCAATGGCTTGTTCAATCTGTTCATCACTGCCTGCTGGCTCAATGGTGCATAGCTTATCCATCACGCGCTCCATATACCATGCACACATACAGCAACTTTCTTTGAAGCGCCGTTCTAAGACATTATGACGATTTGCAACCACCACCAAGACTGGGCGGCCAGCAATATCATGGTACCTATGTAAGTAAGCCTTTCGTGAACGCATTTCTTTCATGAAAAGCTCAGGTCCCAACTTTTCCACACTGAAATCATCTCTCCAACGGAGGCACTTCAGCAGCTTGCTAGCAGCTTCAGCAACATCCATCTTCCGATCCCTTAGGAACCACCACAAGAGTGCACGATTTTCAGCTGCAGGCCGCCCACGCCATTTCAAAGTGCTAGGAATTCTAGATTGTAAAAGATCTATAGCTTTCTCCACCTGTTCCATACTGGGAGCTGTTGTATCCAAGGAAATCTGACGACTACCAACTCCCAATAACGATGCCTGCCGTGCCGTTCGCCCTCTTTTGCGTGGTGACTTTGCCACCACTGTGGCACCAGCGAAAGCAATGGTCAAGCAGGATCCAATCATACCAGGAATGGCTGGCATCGCTGGCATCGCAGCACGTGCTACCCCACGAAACTCAGGGGGTTCCAAACCAGGCTTGAAGTAGTTTTCTCGTAACTCATCCACTGTGACGAAGTCGGCCAATTTCGCATACCTCCCTAACAAGGGTTTGATATTGTCCCAAAATGCTTTAAAAAGGTCTGGGGCACCAACAAGGAGCACCTTGCCAGTGCGTGCTGGGTAGTAATTATATAAGACTTCAATCAAGAATCCAGCCACTTCCAAATCTGCTTGCAAGGGTGAAAATTCCCGCAGGTCAAAAATACCCAGTGCTTGCTCTGGCACTGGAGGTGCCAATTTCTTTGTCCCAGTTGATGGTGGTTCTAACATGGCCAGCCTTTTAAGTGCAGTTTCTAACATCCAACAACACATCCTTGAGCTTTCCAGCAAATCGCGCTCAAAAATGCTGTGCCGTCGTGCGATTGCAACCATCACTGGACGCCCTGCAATGTCTGGATGTTGATGAACATAGCCCTTCCCAGAACGAAGCTCTTTCGGGAACATGTCAGGGCCCAAATACTCAACACCTTAGAAGCAGAAACCCGAAAAACAAAGAGCATATGGGCATATGGCTGCAATCACACGACATCTATTGGGCTTTCATTATAAATATCATCTCATGGAATACCTATGATTTTCAAATATATCAATGTAGTTTTGATTTTGTCCGTCCCTTTTACTGCGCAAAAAACCATGCTAAAACAGCGCGACCATCCACATCCGGACGTTGATTTTCAATTATTGGTTGAAGGTGGGGCGAATTTTTTTCTATATTCAAATAAGGCTGAAATTTAAGAAATCTCTGGCATTGATCATTTGGTGTCTCAAGCCTTCTGGTGACTCTATCTGGATAATACTCTCGTACAGTGTCTAAATGTGTATATATAACATATCTTCCTATGAACATCTAAACTCTTCATTCGGAATCACCATCTACTAGAATGTCGAGGTTAATTTTTCAAGTACGCTTTAAATGATTAGTACCACCGTGGCTCTTTACCATCATATAGAGGTACAGGATCAAGCTACCTTTATAGCCAAACTGCACAAATTCCAATACTGAAAATTCTATGACTTAAAAAATGCATCCTTTCAACTTTCAACCTTTCCCTTCCCTCAAAATGCTGAGTCATGCTGATGAAATCCACCCCAGGCAATTACCAGGTCCCAGAAGCGAAATCGCTGTCTCCATCGGAGACATTTCACTAACTTCTCGGTGGCCTTTCGGGGTCAAGTTGAGCGGAGCTGGGGTTTTTGTTTGCTCCGGATTTTTGTGTGCGTTTTTGTTGGTAAAGGAAAAAATAATCTTACAGTAATGATTTTTTTGGCAAACACATAAATTGATTAAAGTATATTAAAGTGAACCATCTACTATACCTGAAGTGTTTGGTGATCAGGTTGCATCATTTCAAGTTTGCGTATACACAATTGTTGAAGTGATTTTCCATGTTGGCTAGCGGGTGCCATAGTGACACCCCTTAAGAAACCATGATTTCAAAACCATAGCGGCACCCATTGGAAGTTGCTGGTATGTATATATATATATAATAGTACAGTAAACACACACATCTGATTAATGAGGTTTGTTTTTGAAATCCATCCCAAATGTTCGAAAAAAGGCTGATTCGGAAAACTCTAATGCTACTGGACTTTCTTGGCATTTTTGCAGCTCCGTACCTCGTTGACGTCCAATCGACGATCACGCAAGAACCACCACACCAGCGCAGCATTTTCCACTGCAGGTCGGTGATGATACTTCCTTTGGAAAAACAACGGGGAATGCATGGGCTTCTTATGGAAACATTCCCAGCGCACCCGCACCCCCAGAAAAGAAGGTGGGGGGGGCTCGTCACCTCATCCACCCCGCAATGGGATTATCTCCCGTTGGTGAAAATGAAGCCAAAATGTGTGAAAGCACCACCTACATACAACATGCATCCACATGCACCTCAACCAGTGGGTCAACAGTGAAAATCCATCTGTCATAACATCCAAATCCCAATCCCCAAACGGCCGGCCAATCCAAGTGACGGCAAGTCATCATAACCTGGAGAGCTTAAAAAAATTCTCACAGTCGAAATGAGAGTTAAACTCCAAAGAACCCCATAATATCGTGGTAACAAAACCAGGTTATTACGTAGCGTGTGACCGGTCGGATTCGTCAACCCAAAACAGAGGGATTCGTCAAAGAAAAGCTTCCACAACCAAGGTTGGACAAGTAGGACCCAAAGAGTAACACATCAACAAAAGCAACAAAAACAATCATCAAAGGCTTTTACCAGAGATGCAGCTGTGGATGGGTTTTCCGACATCAGAAAACATGAAAAAATGGCTTTAGACCTTGACTGGTCTACCATATGTAGTGACCAGTGACCCTACACCAAAAAGCTGCTTCAAGTATGTTCCATCTTGAATTTCATATTCCAAAAGTGAACCCATGGCCATGTATGGCAAATCGAACGTATGGTACATTTCAAATATATAGCACACTTTCTTTAGATGTACATTGACATCATTGCTATCACACTTTGCTAGTTTCGGTGTACAATATAAACTAACCATATTTTGCATGAGCCAAGTATTTATGAAATGACCCAACTTCCCCTTCCATTTTCAAACCCAATGACCTCGAAGCTTGTTTTTCACTTCCTCGATACGCGCCCACGCCGTGGTGGGTTCCACATCCAAGGGTTGAATGTAGCTGGATCCTGACCAAAAGAAGCGGCTGTGACAAACGGGACTACTACATCGATCATCACCAAATATAGAAAAAAATATGAGATATAATTAGCAGCAAGATAGAGAGAAATCATATGAAATCCTTCAAGCATGCCTCAACTTTGGTGAATCCATCGTTTTGCTCCAATAAGTTCACCCCAAATTGATGGCATTTCAAGGACCACCAGTTGACCGACAGGAAAAAATCCCTAGGCCGGTCCGAGGTATCCATCCCCATTTCGCGATTAAGTTACATTTTGTTTACGCCAAACATTGGAATGAAACCAACAGGTTTCCCCATTTCGAGACACTCCCCATGACATCCAACGTTGTTGTGGACAAGTCTCCCAAGTCTGGGGTGGCATGACGAGACAAGCGCCATCCTTTGGCCACTTTCACCTGTCAATAGAGGTCGTGGTGATTCCAGCTGCTGATTCCGAAAGGGTTGGAGAAGAAAAACACCGTAAGGTAGGTATTAAAAGCCTAAAGGCGCACGCAAAAACAAGCACTAAAAAACGAATGTTACAATCTTACACATCTCCAATGTGAGCTAAGTTTTGGCGTTGTTTGGTGACTTTGGCTGTGAGCCTCGCGTGCCAAAGTAAAAACGAACCTCAGGGCGAATAATTACTTCATGATGATCTGACTGGAGAGAAAAATGGCTGCTACAGATTGTCACAAATTACAATGATTTGTGAAGACAGTTGAAATTCTTCCATTAAAATCCACATCATAAACAATCAACCAAGAATTTTGCGAAGACATGAGGAGATCACGAGGAGTAAAATCCATTCAATGTCAAAAAGTGTACTCCAACTGGGAAAGCACAAGTGGATTTGGTTTCAATGTTCTAAGACCTTGACGGTGTGGCTGTCAGGGCAAGGACTGCCACTAAAAAAAAGAAGCCGCCAACACCTGGCCCCAAATCAACGGTGGACAACAGGCCTTTCATGGGGGAGAAAAACCTGGCTTTCTGCCTACTTTTCGTGGAAATTGAAAAAGGGATCAAACATGATTTTCCATCAAACAAATGTTGGTTAATTTTGCGTATTTTCAGCTGGTGTATAAAAATGATTCCTGAATCTCAGGAAAGAAGCTCGACTTCATCCAAGCCCGCCAATCGCCTGGACGCTGCAACTTTGACAAAGCTGACCTTCCCTTTGCCATAGCTAGGCCCTAATCATGGTTCGCTGGAAAGGGCGAGGGTCTGCAAGACGAAGTCGTACTACTTGCGGCCCTAGTAGAAAACTCGTGATTGTGATAGCCATCTCAGAATGCATCATAGCAGTGTTGAGTGCTATGGTGGATGATATCTGCTGAAGGCAGCTGTAACACCTTGAGCAAAAGTCGGCTGCGGTTTGTGCACATAGAACATCATCTTTTGCTCTATCAATCTGACACCTCAGCTCCAATTATCTCCAAATCTGCGTCACCTTTCCCTCAAACCCCCCCCAAAAAAAACACGCAACATCACATCACATCACATCAGTGGTCACCATGGATAAGGATTTTTCCTACGTTTTCCTGACCGTTTCTCGGTTTTTGCACCCAAAGTTGTTGTTCCCATGCCCTTTTTCAGCAAATGTCTGCTATGTCTGGCAGGTTCGTTCCAGCTGAAACGACCACCTCTTGCATGAGCTGATGCTCACCTCCTAAGTGGATCATCACTTCGACCTGGAATCATTTAGCATTTAAACAACCTGTAATGGACAGAAATGGCACTTTTTTTAACACAAACTCTTTCTGAAACGTATGGAGAAAAGCACTTGGAAACTTGGAATCTTCCGTCTCGACAGCCCAAGTCGCCTCCCCTCCAGCTCGCTCCACAAGGAGGCACTTGTCTCCTGCGACATCCAGCTCTTTTCGCAACTCCTGGCCAAGACGTCTGGAAATGTTGCCATTGACTTCATTAACACTGTCACTTCACTGGGGGTTTAATTGTGAAAATTTGTGAAATGCCACTGGAATCCATGAAATGTATATAGTCTAGTGGTATTGAGTATTAATGCCATGAAGAAACATCTCGGAGGTGAGACATCTTCACTAAAGTGGTGAGACATTTACTCAACATGCCTGGATGCCGTCAAGCCAGCGACTTCTATGATTTCCTATCCTCCTGGGAAGTAACAAATATATCACCTTCCAAGGCACTTTTGAAGATGTTCCTTAGTTCCAGGTAGGACATATGTATGTATTATATAAATTTGTCTGTGTGAATTCCCTGGGGGGGTATTTTTTCACCATGATTTCAGCAGTCCTCTTGGGTCGTAATCTCCACACCATTCACCTTGTGAAGAATGTCCCCAATCAGAATGCCGGCCTGGCATCGTTTGAGCAAATAAGAAGTTCGGTGCCATCACCAACAAGTGACAAAAAGATCTCCCCAAACCCGCTAAAACTCATAAAACATCATACAATCATACAACTATGATGACACATGTTTTTTCCCCCTGTTGAATCAAAAAGTCAAACCTTCGGAAATTTCACATATGAATCTCTCTCTCTGCACAGAGGTCGGTCGACTCAACTTTCCGCTGCCTTTTCGGCAGGAGAACCTTCGAAAATCTCCATGACGCGCAGCTCATCCAAATAAACCCCCATGGGATATTTCGGCCCTTGGGGATCCATGTGATGGCCGAAAGGCCACCTGGTAATTCATGCCATGCTATTTGACAAATCTGAGGAGGCAACCAGGCGTCAACATGCCTCGACAAGTGACGGTCTACCAAGCGTGACAGCTGTATCTGGTGTTGAGTCAAGTTAAACTACATCCAGAAGGGGCGCATCTGTCATCATTCTTATAGTTGCCACAAGTCCAGATTTCACAATGGATGAGTGAAATAGCAGGGAGCGGAACAAATTGCAGGAAGAAAACAAGTGTGTTCAATAATATGCCAGTCTTGCAGACTGCAAACGACAGTATGTCAAATGTTGCAATCTATGTGCCAAATCGATTAGTGTACATATATCATACATCTTAGACTGTATACTTGATATACATTTGCTATAACATACCTGTATACACATATCGTAGCATGTATCATTTTGTATCATATCATATCATCTATATTCACCATACCATCCATAAAAACATAGGTAGGACAGGAAGGGTCATTATATAACGCACTGAAGATAGCGCTGGGTCCAGCCATCTGCACCCATCGCTGGATTTGAAGAAATTATTTCTGGAGAATCCAAATTGAAGCTTCAATCAAACCTCACTTGAAAAAAAGCCATGAACTACTTTGGTCAGCAAATATCCCACAAGAAATGTGTATATGTCACCCACCTGGAAAAGTCCTCATTTCACGGATAATAAATATATGTATATGTATAGATATGAAGATATTACAACACTAGATATCGTGCAAGACATCTCAGTACCTTTTAAAGATCCTTTTTTGGGGCAACAGGCAACAGTGAAATCATTTTCATCCCACTCCAAGCTCTCACCTTCCAATTGTGGAAAGATCTCGTGTAGCCATTGTCGTAAGGCCTCTTGGTCCTTTTCAGCAAACTTGGGGGAGAGCAGGACCCAAACAAGTAGGGACTTGACACACTTTTGGGGACCAACAAATTGACATGTCAAAGAGAACTACTCAAAACATCTTCCAAATGAGATTTATCTTTGAAACGAATCCATTGTCCATTCTTTCTACTGTCAATTTATCGACTTGGAATGATCAGCAATCTCAAGCCACCCATTCGCACCTGACTCTGCAAGACTTGCTCCATCCTGAGATGACCAAATTCACTCGATGTCTGAATGATCGATCTCAAGCTCGCTGAGAGAAGAATGCCAAGTAACTGGCAGTAGTGTATGTGCCACGTCCCTTACCTTTTAGCAAGGGGTAAATAATGTCAATATAAATACCATTTTGGGGACACTAAAAGGAATGATTCATTCATCTCATCTGTCTCTAAAGAGAGGCTCTATCGAAGATCTACGGAAGTTCCTCTGCATATGACCATTCGCTCTAGGAAGTTGATGTCATCATACATCAGCCGTCAATATGGCATCATGAAACCTTTCGGTGATACTACTTTCCCAGCCAGATTTGATTCAAATGATTCAAATTGGATCCTCTGAGCCGTTATATTGTTTTGAAAAGTATGTTTGAAAGAAGGGAGCTTCATCTAGTTGGTGGTTTCAACCCCCTTGATCATTCCCCCAGGTAGGGTTGAAAATATTTGAAACCACCACCTAGTCTTCTTCGACCCAGTTGTGTTCCACCCCAAATCTGTGGTCAAGATGCTGTTTTCCTTGGTCCGACAAGTCCAAGGATTGCAGGCTTTGGAACTGCTCGGCCAAGCCAAGTAATCTTTGACCCATCTCACCTATGTCCTGGAGTAAAATGCCCCGCCTTTTTGAAGGCCGAATGGACTTATGTAACTGAAAAATAAAAGAACGCACCCCAACAAAATTATCGAAAATTATGCGCCCATCATCATCATCATCATCATCATCATCATCATCATCATCGTCATCATCATCGTCATCATCATCATCATCATCATCATCATCATCATCATCATCATCATC